>PVKS010036034.1:0-19642 GCA_004027875.1 Aplodontia rufa | reverse complement strand
AAGGACCTCTGGTCCCCTCTTGTTTGCATTGATTCTCCTCTGAAGTTTGACCTTCTGTTGGCACCGCCAATATGTGTGGTGTGTAGAAATTGTAAATTGTGCTGCATTCCCATGGGATTTTATGTGAAGTAAAAATTAGAAGGGTCTTTTCATCATTTTAGTGAACACCATACTCAGTTCAAAAGCTCTAGACAGGGGCTGAGGATGTAGATCAGGGATGGAGTATTGGCGAACATGTGTGGGGCACTGGTTTGTTTCCCAGCACTGGAGAAAAAAATAGAAATACCCTAAAAAATAAAGCACAATTACCCAAGCATATGTTTCTCTTCTCCTCAGTGAATAATGGCCAAATGGGTTAATACTAGTCAACACTTCCTCTTATGGGCATCCTCCAAAAGACCCAATAATGCAGAGAGAATCGTGTGTAATGATCCTTAGCACATGCATGAGTAAATGTGAGTGGTGTGTACCTCCCATGCTCAGCAAGCAGAACAACCTCACTAAATACACACAACGTACTAACAGAATGCACAAGTCTACACATAATGCAGTAACTGCATATACAAGTACACACCGGTGTATACTGCTATTTCATTTCCTGTGTTATTTCCTAAGATTACAGTATAAGCTTAGCTAGTTGTAAAAAATATTCTATATTGTTTCTTTGTCAAATAGTGGTACTAGTTATAAACCCAATACATGCTCTTTCGTATATCTATACATTTTCTAGACTATAAGTGCCTCACTATGCAAGTTAACCTGAAACTATTTGAGTGAAATACTCTTTGAATTAAATATTTCACTGACTACTGAACAAGAGGTTAATGATTTATTTGGATTCTTTTGATGTGAAGTATTATGCATTAGATGAATCTTTAGCTCTCATTTGTGAGAACTGTAATTGTCTTCTATTTCTGCCCTGGAGCGGGGGTCTTTTCCTCTCTTTTCTGTTTTTCATTGGATTGCATACATAACTCCAGAGCCATGGAAGCCAACACAAGCCTTGAATGTAGTAGCTGCTCAGTAAGCCTTTCTTTTATTCCCACAAGAAAGGGAAGTACTTTTTCAGCAGGTTGAGTAATTAAGAGAGCTGCTCAGGTTTGGATCTGAGCCCCCAAGAGTGTCTTCAAATCATTCTTCACAGAAGAGAACACTACTGAGCTATTTAATTCCCCAATTTGGATAATTTAGGTTTTCAGAAAGGGAAACACACACACATGCACGCCCACGCGCGCACACACATACACACACACACACACACATACACACACATCTCACATGAATAAATCTCTACCTTTTTCCAAGGGTTGGAAAAACCACAAACTAAATGGTTTAAACCCACAGACATTATCCTCTCAGAGCTGAAAAGGTTGAATCCCCACACCCAGACCCTGGAGGACAGATTTCCCACATGCTCTCTAGGGAGGGTGTTCCTTGCCTACTGCAGCTCCAGTGGCCTCTGGTGGCCCTCAGCTGGTGACTCTATTTCTCTAATCACTACACATCTTCTCCTGAAATTGTACCCCACCCATGGCTCACAGGCCAGCTCCTCTGAACTCCCTATCCTTTCCTTGTGAGCTACAATAGAGGAAGACCACTCTGATGGTGTCCCCTTAATGTGGATACATCTGCAGTAACCCAATATCTAAACAGACCTGGGAGTTAGGACATCTTTAGGAGTAGCATAATTTCAACCCATAAAACTAATGATTTTGCCCGCAGGATCAAGACTGATCACTGTCAATAGAAGGTCCAACTCTATTAATGGTTAATGAAAGAATTGGGTTTTCTCTGTTTTCCTCCTGGACAAATTTGTGCATTGATTGGTTTCTGATGATTATTTATAAGTCTGAACCTATAACTTTGTTGAATTCAACAAATTCAGCTTTTTTGTATAAACGAAAAATATTCACAAACTAGCTCTCATTAGGAAAGAAACTTAGTACTGATTGGTCGGTTAATGATCCAAATTTCCACAACAAGAGATGTTCCTGAGAAGCAGTTGTGTCTGGGATGCTTTTGTCCTATGAGACCAAAGTGACTGTAGCAATTAGACCTCAGGACAAGAGGACACTCTGGACTCTTCATACTTTATTCTGGCTGTCGTCTAAACATGAATTAACTATCTGAGAAACATTATTTGCACACTGACACTGATTCTTTCCTCCAGGCTCAGGGTGACTTGTAGAATGAGTTTTCTTCCTGGTTGTTCAGATTCCTGATATTTTCCTTTCTACGTTGATAGTCCTTTCCAAGGATTCTTACCATCGCCAGGTTTAACATTACCTCACACTTGGAGAACAAGTATCCCAATGGCCTCCTTTCTTGAACAAAGCATTTATTTGGTGGTTCCCAGCCTCTGCATTGTTAGCATTCTGGATTCAATGCCTCTTCATGTCAGGCTCTGTCCTGTGCATTTCAGGACGTCTGCCAGTGTCCCCTGCCATAGAACTGGTCCTCCCAGCTCCTGTGACAATCAGACATGCCTGCAGATTTGCCACATCCCCTAGGAGCAAGATCTGCACCCAGCCAGGTTGTAATATCATTAGACTCATCATCACATTTCCACAAGCATGTGGCTGCCGTTGAAGCTCCGGTCTTCAGATTCGCACACCTCAGTTAGGGAGTAGAACGTTATTCTAAACATGAAGTTTAGAATAAGCACGGGTGGACTTCCTGCTAGCAGTCCCAACAGGAACCAGTACAAACAGAAGCACTGACAGGGACTTACAACTCAGGAAAGAATCAGGAAAGTGGGACAGGAGGAGGAAAGGCCGTGAAGACATGATGAAATCACAGAGGCTTGATGGTGAATCTGAAGCGGCTGAAACAAGAACAAAACCACAAGCTGAGAACTGAACACTGCCCAAGCTGGTTGGGCACTGTCTCCCTGATAGGGAAAGGATTCACCTAACCTGAAATGCCGCAGATACT
The DNA here is from genome assembly GCA_004027875.1 of Aplodontia rufa. Classification (NCBI taxonomy): domain Eukaryota; kingdom Metazoa; phylum Chordata; class Mammalia; order Rodentia; family Aplodontiidae; genus Aplodontia; species Aplodontia rufa. The sequence goes on along the minus strand of PVKS010036034.1, from coordinate 16,708 downwards.
GGAAACTGAGCTTTTGATTCCTCACTAAAAAATGACATTTTCTTAAAGGGTGATCTTTTAATCAAATTGTGGAGATTTTTGAAAATGTGCTTTTAAAAGAGTGAATGTGATCACCTCACACAGATGATTCGATGACTCTACTGACAGTGGAAAGTGTGCTTGGAATCGCGTCACCACGCATGCCTCTGGATGTTCCGCACCACCCCTCTCCAGTGCCGAGGGCCCTCGCTGACTTGGGCCAGGGCTCTGGGCTGCTCTGGGACTGGGGGTTTAACCACTCAGCAGTGAACAGCTTTGCTGCTCTCCGTTCACAAATGTGCACATTGATCTGCCGCTTGTTTCACTAGGAAGGGGACATCGTAGCATAGCAGACTCATCATATCCCAAACAACTCCTGCAAACCTCAGGGGGTCACATCCCCTGCAGAAGGCGAGTTTCTGCCTTGTAAATGCCGTGGAGGGGGCAGGGATCCAGGGGCAATCCTGTGTTCCAAGGAGCCTCCATCCCTCCAGGAACGAAGGGAGAGCAGCTTTCTTGAGCCAAAATCATTCTGCAGAACATGCGTTCTCTGACATGTGGGAGGTGCCGAGCCCCCCTATCCGCTGCTCAAAAGACCAGAGCAACCTGGCCGAGGAGCGAGAATCAGCATGGAGCACCAAATGAACTGGAAATGAAGGATGAAAGAAACCAAGGAACACTTCAAAAGATGAAGAGCAATTCAGGACCGTAAGGTACATAAGGAAACACATTGTGGAAATACTTTTGTCAAACATGGTTTTTAAACCAAATAGGTGCTAAGTTGAACATCATGAAGGTTTGAATTAATGACTCAGAAACCCACACAGGAAAGTTATTCCAAGTCATGGAAAAGACAAATAAAAAGATAGAAATCCCAATCAAAACTAGGGGACTTTCGGAATATATCCATAACATTTAAGGAAAGGTAATCATCAAACAAATAATGTTTTTATACAGATGAATTTGTGATGTGGTGGCAAAGCAGAAATGTTGAGAACCTTGGAATCAGGCTAATGTGACCTCAGCAGCCTTTTGGTCTCTAGTAAGACCTTTATCATATTAGAGTCCCAGTGTATTTACCCATAAAAGGAAGATATTACATTGTAGGTTTATATTAAGCAGTGAGTGACAGATTTTTTGAAACCATCTATTGAACCCTGCTCTACGGAAAGCATGGTTCTACAACAGGGCTCACAGCTGTGAGTATGGTCACCTTAGACTGGAATGGCATGACCAAACTTGCAGCTAACACTTTATCACAACTGTGGTGACATCCCCTAGGCAGCGTAGGGTGCATTGTGGAAGCAGCTGGGGCAGGGGACGTTGGGTTCCCTGTGTGACTCCCTCAGAAGTTGGTGATCAAGGTGAGTCATGGAAGTGGTGGGGCTGTAGCCAAATGGGGTTGATAGAATAAAGAGTGAAAGAGGGGGCTGTGAGAAGATGCAGAGCCACCAGGTCGAGGGACAGGCATGCGTCTAGCAGTGCACAGAGAGTTTAGCAGCATGGAAGAGCTGAGAGGAAGCAGGTGTGCATCAGCTAGGCACTCTGGGACCCGGCCTTACTGCTGCCTGTGCCTGTAGAGCTGGAGAGCTGAGGGCCAGCTCCATATGTCTAAGGGAGGCAAAGAAAATAAATAATGCTTTGTGACAGATGAAAATTACATGAAATTCAAGTTTCTGTGCCCTTAATGTAAAAGTTTAGGAAATACAGCTATGTTGACTTTCATATCATCTGTGACTGCCTTCGAATGACAGTGCTGGTTTTGGGCATGGCCTGTTAGGTGGTGTGCACTACTGGGGTGATTACCGAGAAGACTGCCAACCTCCAGAATAGATGGAACAGAAATATGGGGAAGAGAGGAAAAGGCAGGAGAAAAATGGTTACTACACTAGAAATCCAGGCACAATTTGGAGCTTCACATCCCTGGGGGAAAGCATTCAAGTCAGCCGACAAACAACTTTGATATCAACTTTTGGTTAGAACCAGTTTTCTTTCCAAAATCTCAGGAATGTCTTTACTTCAAAAGAAAGCTCTAGGTCAAAGTAAGCTTGTAAAGTTAAGGAACATCCCTTCACTTTCCTGGGTCTTCTGGGAGGATGCTCAGCATCCCCTGGTGAGAGAGAGTTATTAGCAGATGTTGGCAGGACAGTTTCTCCCCTCGGAATGCGGAGTCGTGCTGTTGTGTATGGGTGTGTGAGCCAAGAGGAAGAGTAGCCGAGCCAAATGGGCCACTGTGTTCCAGGTTACTCAAATCGTAAGGGACACATCTTGGAATAATAATAAAGCAAATTAGTTAGGAGGGTATTTGTAAAGTCAGAAACTATCAGATGTTATGTGTTGGATGGTTGTCTAACACAGATGCTGCTTTTAAGTTCCAATAAACTGTTAATTATCTATGGTAATAGGAAGAGAAGAAGCTGAGATGTCCCCAAAGCACGAATAACCTCAAGTTGTGTGTGTTTGGCTTGGTGTGTGTTCTATGATTTTTGGCACCTGACTCACCTAAACGATTATATTTGCTTACTTCTAAAAATTATACTTCCTGGACATTAATGGATGATGGCAGAATGAAGACATTTATAAATAGAATAGCTTCAGAGAAGCTGTCCTTGAATTTTAAAATGTGTTGTCACATTGTGCAAAGGTGGATAATGTCTAGAAATATTAAGGGGAACAATGGGGGAGTGGGACATAGCTTGCCTAGCATGCAGGACGCCTTGGGTTCAATCCTCAGTACCAACCCAAGAGGGAAAAGAAAAGAAAATGTGGGGCTACTGCCAGCTGCCAGCATTTGCCCCATGGAAGGACATGAAATGGGGGTGCAGGAAACCCTTCTTGGTTTCACGGGTAAGTTGTTTTAGCTGAGTGTCAAGATTTCACGCATCCTAAGTTTCCTCAATAACAACTGCATTGTCTGCACCTTCTTCTGATTCCCCTGCCTCCTCAATAGAGCTTTGCATCTAGAGCTGAATCACAAAGTTTTTGGCAATGGAGTAGTCCTGGGACCCAGCCAAAAGGAAACAGGTATTTTAAAAATCCAGCCGACTGAACTGGCGATGATGTAGTCACGTCTGCTTGCATTCTTCTCTGAAAGAACCAGGTGGTAGCAAACATGTTCTGGCCTATGTCACACCCACCAACCTGGTCCTTTTCCCCAAAGTGAGGTAATTACCAGGCTGTGACCAGAGAGAAACAAAAGGCCATTCAGAAACGGGAAGCCTGGCAGACAGACCCTCAGGGAGCCACTTACACTCCCTGTCTCCTGATATTCACTGTTCTAGGAAATCCCCTCTCTCCAATGTGCTCCTGAGCTGGGGCCCAGGTTCCAAGGCTTCCTTCTGACCACAGAACAGAGGAAAGGTGGTGGAGACAGGAGCCACTGTACAGCGACTGTGTTTACATTGCCAGAGGCAGGGGCAGCCACGGTGTTTACATCTCTCCCTCCCATAAGGAGCAAGCTGCATATGAGGACTGTCCGTGGCAGAGGAGCCGCGTAGCAAGGAACAAGGCCCAGGCTCTGAAGTGGAGGACCCAAGGCCAGCATTGGCAGCAGTCAGAAGCTTCAGTCCTGGGATCCGGAGCCTGAATCCTCCAGCTCCCAGATCTTTCCCAGTGGGGTCACAGATGGTGCTGCAGCACCAGCCAACACTCCATTATCCCCTAATGAGACTGAGCGCTGAGCCAGGCTAAGCCACCCCAGGACTCCTGACACACAGACTGAGGGAGGTGTGGGCTTCCAGGCTGTAGAGTTTGGGGTAATTTGCTACCCAGTAACAGAACAGTAGTGCAGGAAGAAATCCCAAACCTTTAACCCAGGAACATGCAAAGCTGCTAGGTCAGACAGTAGGGCTTAGATTAGCACTTCCTAAGTCCTGAAGAATAGGTCTGTGACATTGCCTGGGGGGAAAAGATCTGTTATGTACATTCTGTTTTACTCTATGAAAGTTTTGAGAAATTTTGTGGTAAAGAAATTTGTTCTTGGGCTGGAGCGGTCTCTCAGTGGTTATGGCGTTTACCTGGCATACGCATGGACCTGAGTTCAAACCCCAGCACCATGTACACAGCTAAGTGTTGGAAAAATAGAAACCAGATGGAAAACTAAATAAAGTTCTCTCTCTCTCTCTCTCTCTCTCACTGTCACTCTTTCTTAAGAAAAAGAAAAAGAAAATGAAAGATAAGAAATTTGCTCTTAATTTGAAGTCAATAGCTTGCAACCTACTATTTTTTAAAAGTAAATAATTCTTAATTCTTTAGTTGGAAACTAAATTATTAAAAGTGTATTAATAATGCTTTCTTGTGTGTAAATATATTTTAATTATAAATTTATTCAATTTTTTAATTCAAAGCACCTGTGTGTACTAATGTATCAAGAGACATCAGAATTAGTAGAGCAAGAGCTAATATAACCAGTAATGAAGTACAGGTTGTAGGGCAGGTATTACGGCCTGGTGGGCACTGTGCCTGTCTATCACAGCATGGGTGCAGGCAGGGTGTTTGCAAGGACCATGCCTGGGGTTTGTTCCGACTGCAGTGGAGATCTTAAGGAAAAGGATCAGAGTGGGGCTCTGCCCCACCAGCTCAGCTCATAGTCAGAGAATCATAGGTTTTCCTTAGTGGTTCTGCAAATGTCTTATCGCTTACAGCCCATAGTAGCGTGTTAAAGACATCAGCCAAACTTGACGTGGTGCAGGTTGTGTATTCGTAGGGCAAGCTGAAGTCATAGCTTGCCCAAATGTCTTAAGCGAGACTAGAAAAATGTCTAGAAAGCAGTAGGACCAATAACAAATAAATAGCCGGACATGGTGGCGCATGCCTGTAGTACCAGCAGCTTGGGAAGCTGAGGCAGGAGGATTGCAAGTTCAAAGCCAGCCTCAGCAAGTTAGCGAGGCCCTGAGCAACTTAGCAAGACCCTTTCTCAAAATAAAAATTGAAGAGTGGGAGATGTGGCTCAGTGGTTAAGTGCCCCTGGGTTCAATCCCTGATGCCAAAACAAAAGCAAAAACAAACAAACAAAAGCAATAAATAAATGGAAGGGAGACCAGTAGAATAGGGGAAGAGGAATATGGAGAGGGAGGAGCGGAGAGAAAGAGTAACGGCTAAGGACCTAAATGGAGCAAATTATCCATATGTGTATGATTACATCAAAACAAACCCCATTGTTATCTGTAACCACAACGCACTGATAAAAAGATTTTTAAAAAAAGGAAGGAGTAGGGTCTTAGAGTGAAAATGAAAACCTTGACAACCAATCCCATTGAAATTCCCTTTGCCATCAGATACACCCTCTCTCCCAGTCTAAGGGTGTAGTATTCAGTTACTGAAAGCGTGTGAATACTCATCTGAGCTTTGCCATTCAGAGTTACCACTAATTCTTTTCCCTCCAGATTCTCAAATGCCATTATCTTCCAGTATACTTTTATGGGTGGGGTGGATTAGAACATTTCATCTGGGAAGAGACAATTTGTATGTAAAAATCATTGCTAAGGCATGCCACATGCAAAGTATACGTGAGAATGTACTCAAACAGACCAAAGATATCAAGATGATGTGGGTTCAGACCAAATATATTTGCTTGAGTACATTTTTCTGAAAAATCTGAATTTAAAGTTTGGTTCAAGCAGCAGGAAATGGATGAAATCAGTTTTTTTGCTTGAATGACTGAACCATAGTCTCTGTAGAATAATGAATTGAATATAGTGGCAATGCCAGAACTCAAATTATGTGAAGAAGGAATCCAGTGTCTGAGAGGGATAGCCCCGTTGTGGTAGGTCATTGTAAAAAATTATTTTACCTCCTCCTTTACTACATCAAGTGGAAGAATCAATAAGATGCTAGGTGTACTAAAATATTAGCAAGTGCATAGGTGAAGAATCACGGGTCCACTTGGAAAGCTCCGTGGCCACTGCTCTGTAGCTTAGAATGGGAGCTGCACACATTGAAAGGGACTCTCTAAATTTCGTGGAACATTGAAAGCTGAGTGAAGAAGCCATATGGCACTGTTTATATGGCAAAAACATGGAGGTGAAATTACAGTGACAGATGGCAGAAGCAGAGGTGATTAGTTGGTCCTCTTGTCCCTAAGAATTAATGGATGGGTAGCATGACAATGTCAATTGATTTAGTTATCTGCACAGTCTCTTCAATCTTGATGTGAATCCCTCCAATAAGAAATTATGTCCTCTTTCCTAACTAACAGAGTTCAGTAAGTTCAGAAACACAGATCTTGGTTGAAAGTGAGGTTAGGTATCTTGGGAGAAGTTTCCTTCAACATAGCCACAGTAAGTATTATATATTGTGAATCTTCATCCTCTACCCCTCTTTCAGAATACCTGTGCACTAGAGGAAGATGGAATCTAAATGTTTACGAGACATTGATTCTAGTTGACTTCAATTCTTGGGGACTCAAACACCGCTGAGTAACTGATGAAAATTAAGACTCCCATCATTTGTAAGATGGTCCAAGACCGTTTGATTATGGATTGAGCAAGTTTATAAATGTATCCCATGATTATATCCCTAATTCTTGAATGAATGGTTGGAGCAGACTTATTCTGGAAAAAACATTTCTCCACATCGGCTCTAGTTAAGAAATGGTATCCTAAGCAGAAACCCCTGGAACTTCTCTATTCAACAAAGAGTACTACATCAAAAGAAATACCCTAGTTCCCAGAGAATCATCAGAAATTAATGCCATCAATAATAACTTGAAAGGTGCTGAGATGAGCAGAAAATACACATCTTTCAACTCACTCAGTGACTGGTCTTAGAGAAAGTTGGATAATTATAAGAATAAAATAATAAACTATTTTAGGAAATGACCCAATTACAGATATTCTTTAGTACCCCAACTTAAGAAAAACTAGTGATTTGTACATTCATTATTTTTTTCCTTAAAATCTACTACACAAAAAAATAAAACTAAGTAATGACTTGCTCCTGGGCAGGACAGTGCTACACCCCATAGTCTTTACCACTCTGTGCTAAGGTGCTTCATTGGGGCCTTGAATGATATCACGCCCATTGGAATTGTTGATTGGGAGCCAGCAAGCAACCTAGATGCCATGGAGACATGCTGTGCTGGAAGGTGGAGAAAAATACCAGTGAGAGCCTGTAATGGTAGGTACATTTCTAATACTCTGGGGATATGGTATACTTAGTTCCCATCCAACATGAGAGGCAAATCTTTCTTCTAGGGAAAAAAAAATAAACAAAGATGTTGTCTAGCACTTCTTTAGAAGTAACCCCATGCTTGGGTACACTGCTACAACGCAGTAACCAAGACATCCATCAAGACACCTGTGTCGAGTTTTGCCCAGAACAAGAGAATACTTCCCCTGCAAGTCTACAGGACAAGTCACTTAATCCTTATCAAAATGCTACATGGAAAATTCTTCAGGGTCCTACAGACACATCTTAAGAAAGCCTCTTGGAATTTGGAGAATCATCTCCTGGACTGCAGAGAACTACTATACTCTGGAAAGCCGTTGTTACCTTGTTATTCTAGCCCAGCAAAAATCAACAGCTCTGCCCTGTGATGCTGGGTGACCATGTGACTATGCAGCACACACCGCATATTCACAAACTCAGGGGCAAGATAGTCCCAGTGACCCTAGCTGCCCCTTAAATGGTACAGCTATTGTACTGGCTAGTCATTGAGTCCTACCTGTGGACCAATAGGACATTCTCTAGGATAAATGGACATAAAAAGGAAGCATTTTAATTGATCTAGTTTACATTTTGCTGGCACCAGATTGAATGAAATTCTGCCACATGACATTCTACCAGAATGACCCTGAAAAAGGATGCTAAAGGAAAGTCAGTAAATTCAATTTTATGGTATACCTGAGAAAGAATAAAGGAAAAGTAAAAAACAAGTGTACTGCTTTATGAGACTTGGCTAAAGGGTTGACTTTGAGGACATTGATAAAGATAAGGATGAAAGTTCAATGGGAAGAGGTATGGGGAAGGGCTTCCCTGCGTGGGCATGGAGTGTATAGATATTGTGCATGATTACCAAGCAACATCCACTGTGCAAGGAGACTCCCTTCAGGTGTGCAAGATGGCCTGGCCTGAGAGCAGCCCAGGCTCTCCCCAGCCACTCCCTGCTGTCTCCGCTGGACCATGTGCAGCATCCAGGGCAGTAGGGCAGCACCAGAATAGCAGAGCTCAAGAGAGGGAACAGGGTGCTTTCCAGAGGAAAGCTCCGGGCTTCAGATTAGCATAAGAATGGATGCTGAGCAGCCAATAGGTTTCCATTACCTGCATAGGGGATCAGCATGGGGAAGAGAAGGGGCTCCGCCAGTGCCCTCTGCTGGGCATGGACTGACAGCTCTGGGAGGGCACAGGTTTGCTGTGGGAAAAGGGGACTTGATAGAAGAGCCATTGCAAGGGAGATTTCCAAATCTTGAAGCAACTTAAAAATAATCATTACAAGAAAATAGCAATTAAATTTTTCATAAAAGTCATTTATACAAGCTCGGCAAGATGGCGATCTGAAGAGAGAAGGCTTCCCCAGTGGCTCCGAGACTGAATGGGAAATCCCCAACTCTTCTCCAGTATTTTGAGTGAGATCAGTGTCTGGAAGCTGCCTGCAGACAACCACAGAGTAGCAGGCTGCACTGCAGAAGCAGGTGTAGGAGCTACTAGGGTGGGTGAGATGAGCATCCATCTTCAAACCCCCTCAGAGGATTTCACTCTCCCTTACCGACTGGGACCAGCCCTCCTTAGGTCTGCAAAGCAGGCTCTTAAAACTGCGTCTGGAGCTGGCCACAGACCATAGGCTGAACCAGGAGGAGAAGGCTTGTGTCAGGCCTCAATCCTCTTCACATAAGGTGTGTGGATAGTGGAGTAAAGAGGGACATTAATCAGCGCTAAACACCCCCACCACAGACAGAAGGACTCCCCCCTTTTAAGATTGCAGATCTCCCAGCTCTGAAGTCACAGGAGTCAATTTTGGCAATCACAAGCTGATGAAGCTGTGAAAGCATAAGACTTCTGACTTTCAGATCCTCTGAAAGCCCCAACGGAGAAAAACCCAGCTTTTCATATCCAAACAGTGAAGACCTCCTCGCAAAAGGACCAGACACTCTTACAGACTATACCTCCAAGTTTTTACTATTAAGAAAAAAATATTTTTTGCTGGTGTTGTTGCAGGCATGTTCTAGATGTGTACTAATGTGATAAATGGAAAAGTTTATGGGTTCTTCAATATATAAAAACACTAGCTTTGTTTCCCTCTCCTGTTAAATTTGGGGGGTGATTATTCCCCCACTCTTCCTTTCTTTTTCTTTTTTAAATTTGTATTTTATTTTATTATTATTACTTTTTTTATATTTCTTTTTTTCTTTCTTCTTCTAGGGATAAAATAATAATAGTATTTCTTCCTGTATTGATGGCCTGTTTTTAGGTTTCTTTCTCTTTTTCTTTTTCCTTATTTATCATCTATCTTATTCCCTCTTATCCATCATGTCTTTCCTTGTCCTCATTCTAGAGAAGAAGGATTCTGATCGATTCATATAATATTTGAAATATTTTATGCCTGACAAGCATAATTCACAGGGATAACTTCCCTTAAATGAACACCTTAATCTTAGTAATAACTCTTTTACCCTTCCTATATCAGGCCACAGCTATCCCAGCTTCCCTTTGGACCTGCATTTTCTTTTCTACTTTTTTCTTTTTCCCTTTATTTTACATTTAGTAATTTTTTTTAGATTTTTTTTCTTTTCAAATTTTTTCTTTTTAGCAATTTCTTTTTCTTTCTTCAGCAAACTCTTTACCTCCTCCACTTCCTCACTGTCAATAATTGGTCTATATGATCTCCTCTCTAAATTTCACCTGCATTACCCTCCCTCTCTGACTCCCAATCAGGTAACTCTCTACAACCCTCCACTATTAAGGCTGCATAATGATTACTGCTGAGACTGTTAATCTGAATAACATTCATTTGCTCTTGAAGTCTGACATATGTGATAGTTAATTACTAATGTCACCAAAAATATTGATAATAACTAACTCTAGTTGCATAGGCTGAATTCAAAAGTCTATTATAGTATGTTCTAAATAACTAATTTACTACTGTTTATTGTAAGCTTTGGTTGTACATATTGACAATTTGCTACCAGCGCATGAAGTGTGGGAACTCTGTAAGGGTAACAAACAGTTCACAGTACAGGGGAAAGTCTTTTGAAATCAACTTTCCTGACAAAATCCCATTCCAAGTAAGGATCTGGACAGATTTCCCAATCCAACAGCTTAGTCCTTAAGGCAGGAGACAGGAAAAAGAACCACCAAGTCTTGTATTGCTTCCACAAAGGGTTCACCAGTCAAATAAAAGAGAAGAATCTCTTCAGACATGAGAAATCAAAATCGAAGAGGTTTACACCAATCCCAAAACTCCCCTAGTAAGGGGGCTATGGCAAGAGACCGGGATGAAAATCTAGAACAATATATCAATGAGCTGATAACAAAAAGGAACAACGAATTACAAGAAGAGATAAAGAAGGGAATAAGTGAGATAACTCAAGAGTTGAGAGACTCTATCATTAAATAAATTGATTCCCTCAAAAAGGAAGTTTTAGACCTAAAATCTGTAGTCAATGACATGAGAGGGTCCATGCAAGAATTTAATAATAGACTAACTTCTAAAAATAGAACCTCCACTTTTGAAGAAAGAACTTCCAACAATGAAGACAGGTTGGTCAAGCTAGAGCTCACCGACATCATAAAAGAAAAGAAATGAAGAGATCATGACCAGTATTTTAAGAATGTCTGGGATGAAAATGAGAAGAAATAATCTGAGAGTAATTGGGATACAGGAAGAAATTGAGACACACACCAATGGTATGAGGAATATTCTCAAAGAAATCGTGAAGGAAAATTTCTCTCACGTAAAAATGCAATTAGACACACTCATCCAGGAAGGTTACAGGACACCCAACAGGCCTAATCAAAAGAGAAACTCACCCAAACACATCATATTCAAAATGTACAACAGGGATGCCAAAGAAACTATATTAAAAGCAGTAAGGGTAAAATGCCAAATCACATTCAGAGGCAAGCCAATAAGAATTGTCTGTGACTTTTCAACCCAGACTCTGGAAGCAAGAAGGTCTTGGAATGATATCTTTTAATGTCTAAATGACAACTACATGCAGCCAAGAATTCTATACCCAGCAAAACTCAGCTTCAAATTTGATGGAGAAATAAAAACTTTTCATGATAAAACAAAACTGGCAGAATTTGTCAACAGAAAACCTGCCCTACAAAGAATTCTCAAGGAAATACTCCAGACAGAAGAACAAGCAACTGATACTCAAAACCCACAGACTGAAGAAATTCAGTAAAAGTATCACACAGCAAGAACTAATCAAGGCATCCACAGAACTAGCTAAATAAGACACAATGACTATGAATCAATTACACACTTCTATTTTAACACTGAATGTAAATGATCTAAATGCACCACTCAAAAGACACAGACTTGCAGATGGGATCAAAAAAACAAAATCCTACGGTATGCTGCTTACAAGAAGCTCACCTCACAGGCAATGACATCCACAGATTAAGGGTGACAGGTTGGAAAAAATCTACCATGCATACAGCCCAATAAAGCAAGCCAGTGTCGCTACACCTATATCCAACAAAGTAAATTTCAAGTATAAATCAATCAGAAGAGATAAAGAAGGCCACTATTTAGTACAAAAGGAACCCTTCAACAGGAAGAAATAACCATAGTTAATATTTACTCTTCAAACAACAATGCACCCAACTATGTGAATAAATTACTCCATGACATCAAACCACTCATGGATCTCAACACCATAATACTGGGAGTCTTCAACACTCTGTTGTCACCACTAGACAGATCATCAAAACAAAAAATCAATAAAGAAATCACCAGCCTAAATAACTCCATAAATCAAATAGACTTAATAAACATATATAGAATTTTCCATCCCAAGTTAGCAGAATACACCTTCTTCTCTTCAGCACATGGATCCCTTTCCAAAATAGATCATATTCTGGTTCATAAAGATAATCTCAGCAAATATAAAAAAGTAGAAATTATCCATGTGTCCTTTCAGATCTCAATGCTATGACCCTGGTGATCAACAATAATAATCATAACAGAAAGCACACATATTCATGTATATTAAATAATACTCTATAAAATGAAGTATGCATCCAATAAGACATGAGAGAATTGGAAGAGAATGAAAATGAAGACAGAACATATTGAAACCTCTGGGACAGCATGAAAGCTTTCCTAAGGGGAAAATTTATAGCACTGAAGGCCCACATTAAAAATGAAGAGAGATCCCAAATAAATAAGCTTATGCTTCATCTCAAAGCCCTTCAAAAGAAAGAAGAATCAAACCCCAAAGCCAACAGAAGACAGGAAATAATCAAGATCAGAGTTGAAATCAATGAAACTGAGAACAACAACAACAAAAAACGATAAAAAGAATTGATGAAACAAAGAGCTGGTACTTTGAAAAAAATAAACAAGATAGATAGACCCCCTAGCGAATCTAACCAAAAGAAGGAGAGAAATGAAGCAAATCAATAAAATCTCAAATGACAAGGGAGTGATCACCACTGACCCCATAGAAATCCAACAAATTATAAGATCATATTTTGAAAACCTATACTCTTCCAAATTTGATAATGCGGAAGAAATGGATAAATTTATTGACACATACAACATCCCTAAATTGACTCAAGAGGATATGAATTCATCAATGTCACAGGCACTGAAATCCATATTGCAATTAAAAGTCTACCAAAGAAGAAAAGCCCAGGACTTGATGGCTTCTCCATTGATTTTTACCACACTTTAGGGGAGGAACTAACACCTCTCCTTATTAAGTTATTTCAAGAAGTTGAAAAGGAGGGAATACTCACATCCACTTTTTATGAAGCAACCATAACTCTGATACCAAAACCCAACAAGGATACATCAAAAAAAGAAAACTACAGACCAATATCCCTGATGAAAGTGGATGCAAAAATCCTTAATAAAGTTCTAGCAAACCATATTCAAAAACTTATAAAGAAGATAATCCATCATGACCAAGTTGGCTTTATCCAAGAAATGCAGCGCTGGTTCAACATATGCAAAACAATTAATGTAATTCATCACTTAAACAGAATAAAGGACAAAAACCATATGATCTTTTCAATGGATACAGAAAAGGTCTTTGATAAAATCCAGCACCCTTTTATGTTCAAAACCCTAGAGAAGATAGGGTTCAAAGGATCATTTCTGAACTATGTAAAGGCTATATATGCTAAACCCTCAGCTAGTATAATACTTAACGGAGAAAAGCTGAAAGCATTTCCACTAAAATCAAGAACAAGACAAGGCTGTCCGGTCTCACCACTTTTATTCAATATTGTTCTTGGGACCCTAACTGGAGCAATTAGGCAAGAGAAAGAAATCAAAGGAATAAAAATAGGAAGAAAGGAAGTCAAACTCTCTCTTTTCATTGATGACATGATCCTGTACCTGGAAGATCCAAAAAACTCCATCAGTAAACTGCTTGAACTTATAAACAGATTTAGCAAAGTGGCAGGTTCAAGATCAACACCCACAAATCAATAGCTTTCCTATACACTAATAACAATAGGACTGATGAAGAAATCAGGAAATCAGTCCCATTCAAAATATCATTGAAAAAAAATAAAATACTTGGGAATTAACCTTAGAAGGGAAATCAAAGACCTCTACAACAAAAATTATCGGTCATTGAAGAACGAAATCCAAGATGATCTAAGAAGATGGAAAGATGTCCCATGCTCTTGGTTAGGCAGAATTAATATAATAAAAATGGCCATTCTATCAAAAGCTTTATACAGATTTAATGCTATCCCTATAAAGATACCTATGTTGTTCTTTACAGACATAGAAAAAGCAATTCTCAAATTAATTTGGAACAATAAGATACCTAGAATTGCCAAAACACTACTAAACAAAAAAGACGAAACAGGCACTTGTGCCATACCAGGTTTAAAACTATACTACAGAGCTGTAGTAACAAAGACAGCATGGCACTGGTATCAAGATAGGAAAGAAGACCAATGGAACAGAATAGAAGACCCTGAAACAAACCTTCAAATCTTTAAACATCTGATTTTTGACAAAGGGGGACAAAATATTACATGGAGGAGAGACAGCCTCTTCAACAAATGGTGCTGGACAAACTGGGCAGCCACTTGCAGAAAGTTGAAATTAGACCCATATCTTTCACCTTGCAAGAGAATCAAATCAAATTGGGTCAAGGAGCTAGGAATTAAACCAGCTACCTTGCAACTGATGGAAGATAAATTAGGTCCAACACTTCAGCATTTGGGAGTAGGCAAAGACTTTCTCAACATGTCTCCAAAAGTGAAGGAAGAAAAGTCAAAAATCAGTGAATGAGATGCCATAAAGCTAAAAAGCTTTTGCACTGCCAAGGAAACAATCAAAAGAGTCAAGAGGTTTCCTACAGAAATGGAAAGAATCATGGACTATGATTCCTCGGACAGAGGACTCGTATCCAGAATCTACAAAATCCTCAGAAACTTCAACTACAAAAACACAAACAACCCAATCAATAAATGGGCCAAAGAGCTAAATAGAGACTTCTCAACAGAGGACATTGATCAAGCCAATGAATACATGAGAAAGTGCTCTAAATCACTAGTAATCAGAGAAATGCAAATGAAAACTACATTAAGATATCACCTCATGCGAGTCAGAATGGCAAAAATAAAGAAAATAAACAATAATAGATACTGGAGGGACTGTGGAAAGATAGGCACATTAACACATTTTTGGCGGAGCTGCAGACTGGTACAGCCCCTCTGGAAAGCAGTATGGAGAATCCTCAAAAAATTAGGGATGAGACCACCATATGATCCTGCTATTCCTCTCCTGGGGATTTTTCCTGGGGATTTAGAATCAGCACATTATAGTGACACGGCAATATCTATGTTCATAGCAGCTCAATTTACAATAGCTAAATCATGGAAACAACCCAGATGTCCCTCACTGGATGAATGGGTCCAAAAACTGTGGTACATATATACCATGGAATTTTACACAGCAATTAGAAATAATGATATTGCAGCCTTTGAAGTAAATGGGTGGCTATGGAAGAAATTTTGCTGAGTACAATCAGCATAACCCAGAGATCCAAAGGTCGAATATCTTTACTCATCTATGGAGGCTGGAGCTAGACCCTGGCCATTGAGAAAGGTGTTCTATTATCATGTGTTAAAACCAGATAATGTGTAATGTTACACAACCTAATATGTTTTAGAGATGTTATGGGAAGGGGAAGGGAGGGATAAGGGCAGGTAACTGGGGGGGGCACTCTTGGGGGTAAATCTAATCTTCAGAATCTATATACATTTTATATTATTTTGTTAAAAATTTGTATGATTGTCCAACAAATAAATTTCTCAATTAAAAAGTCATTTATACAAGGAAAAGTAGTCAATTGTGGCATGGCTTATAATGAATATTTACTTGATAATACCAATGCATATTCAGTTTCAAGATTTGAGAGAAAAGCCTTGTTAACTATGGTCATAGAAGAGAACTGGAATGCTCTTAATTTTAGCAGTATGCAGTGAAAGTGAGCCATGGAGAGGACAATAGTGACATAAAGGTGAGAGAAAGAGTAAGGAGGCAGGAGGCATTGTTTTATTGACCAGAAGTTGAAATGAAACCATAAGAAACAACAAAGATAAGAAATAGAAAATCTCATCATTTTCTTATTATACTACAGTAGGGAAGAGAAGAGGCTGAGGTGGCCTGGAACATCCCCCCACCCCGTTACAGCAGCAAGAAGAGACGCTTCAAAATGATCAATAAGAGATGGTAGGGTGTAGTTTAAATAGCAAAGGCATCAGAAACATGCAGAGTTTCAGCGGGTCTTATGAAGCAGGTGAGGCAGAGGCTTTTACCCTTCCACACTACCGTATTTCAAACCTGGAATACATCCCACAGCAATGCAGAAATAAAAATGAAATTAACAGCGGGTTCTGCACCCTCGAGTTGGGTGCATTCGTGTGGATCCACTGCATGAGCTGCTGGAAGGAGTTTATGTAAAGTACCTACCAAGGGACAGTGGTGATGAGATGCTGCACACTGGGGCTCGCTGAGGAGCACCAGGGTGAACCTCTGAAGAAAGGACAAGCTCAGAAGCAGGAGAGGCTTTCCTGACAAGGACTAAGAAAGCCACAGCTCCTGAGTGCGTGTACAATGAGTGCGGAAGATCCGATGGCCTTCTCTAACCTAGAAGAAGAGCTACTGGGAGAGAGGTAGATATGTGGTGTTGTCCTACAGTTTAGACCACTCACGCTCTCTGAATGCAAACGCAACATTCATGCCCTACGTTGCAGTCCCAAAAGAAGTTTCTGGCAAGATCAGATCAGGCTATAAGGAAACGAACCTGGAAGACCAGTGTATAAGAAAGATTAAAAAAGGAAGACTTAGAGACTGGTAATCTGTCTAGGAGACTTTGCAGATAAAAAAGGAGGAGGAGGAGGAGGAGAGGAGAGGAGGAAGAGGAGGAAGAGGAGATGAAGAGGAAGAGGAGGAGAGGAAGAGGAGGAGAGAAGAGGAGGAGGAGGAGAAGAGGAGGAGAAGAAGAGGAGGAGGAAGTGGAGGAGGAGAAGAAGAATTGGAGGAAGAGGAGAA
>PVKS010036033.1:0-19655 GCA_004027875.1 Aplodontia rufa | reverse complement strand
AAAAAAAAAAAAAGGTCTGGGAATGTGGCTTAGTGGTTAAGCACCCCTGAGTTCAATCCTGGGTACTAATAGACAAGTTAATTAATTAAGTTTTTAAAAAAACTGAACAACTTAGAATATGATCAAGCTTTAAACTAAAAATAACAGCAAGTCCACCCCTGGGAATTTTCCCAAAGATAGTTTGTTCAAAGACAGGTGCTGAGCTGTAATGTATAATAGGAAAAATAAGGATGTAGCCCTGCTCTGTTTTGCATGTGGGTAGCCCCTGTGAAGTTGGAAACTTAGGTGGGGCTCTAGGGGGTGTAGGCCATGAGGGCTTGACCCTGGTGAACGGGATCAGCACCTGATGAAAGTGGCTTCCCACAGGGTTTCCCCCTCCCGCCCCTCTGCCCTCCACCAGAGGATGCAGCAGGCATCTTGGAAACAGAGAGCAACCCCGGCCCCATACTGAAGGCCAATTCTTTGATCTTGAACTTCCCAGACTTGGGGGGCAGGGATCTATTGTTTTTAAATCACCCAGGCTCGGGTATTTGGTTATAACAGCACAAATAGTCTAAAACAAATTGGTATTGAGAAGTAGGGGTGCTGCTGTAACAAATACCTAAAAAGGTAGAAGAAACTTGGGAAGTGAGTAATGGGTAGAGGCTGAAAGCGCTGTAGTTTGGATCTAGAACATTCCTAAAAGCAGTATGTTAAAGGCTTGATTCTTGGCTTGGTTCTATTGGGAGAGAGGTGGTGGAAACATGGAGCCCCATGGAAGGTCTTTGGGTCAATGGAGGCCCGATATCAAAGAGGATACTGGAATCCTGCACCTTCTTCCTCTCTTTTGCTTCCAGGTCATGATGGGGGTGGTTTTACTCTGCCACCTGCCCTCACCTGATGGGCTGCCTTGCCACAGGCCAAAAAGCAACAAGGCCAAGTACTCAAGCACCAGAACCTGCGACACTGCAAGCCAGAATAAAACCGTTCTCTTTATAAGCTGATCATCTCAAGTATGTGCTACAGTGATGCAGTTCACTAACACCAGGTGCCTGCTGGGGCCAAAAAAAGCTAGATCGCCGTGAACTGAGCAGAAAGGGTGTTCTGAGAGCTCGGAAGAGCTGCAGCGAGATCCTCCGTCTTCCTAGAGATCATCTAAGTGGTGGTGAGCAGAAGGTTGGAAGAAATGTGGACGGTAAATGCAACCTGATGAGATCTTAGATGCAAATAAGAGCAAGGTGCTGGAAACCAGAGGGAAAGCCGGCCTTGGTGTGAAGTCGCAAAGAACGGGCTGCGTTGCATCCATGTCCTGGTGCGTTGTGGAAGGCAGAGCTCGAGAGCCGGGCACTAGGATGTCTGGTGGAGGAAATCTCTAACAAAGTGTGGAGGGTGCCGCCTGGCTTCCGCTCACTGCCTAGGTCAAATCGCAGAAGGAAATGAACTAAATGCAGAATTTATAATAGGAAAGGGAAATAGAACTTAAAATTTGGAAAATTCTCACTCAGCCTGTGAGGATTGTAAAGAATGAAAACTCACATTTGGGAGAAAATACCAAGGGGCAGGGCCAAGCAACGATTTTTTTTTTAATTCATTTGACATAGTCTTACATATTGGAGGGAATCGTTACATGTTTGTGCATAGATGGGTATTGACAAAGTAACTTAAGGCCTATCCTAGTCCAGGTCTCCACCCCCACACAACTCCCTGCTCCCATGTCTCCCCTGCCCAAGCAACTATCTGATAAATAGATCAGTATTGAGGGCTGGAGCGGTGGCTCAGAGGTTGGAGTGCTTGCCTGGCATGTGTGAGGACCTGGGTTTGAATCCCAGCACCACGTACACAACTAAATATCAGAGAAACAAAGGCCAAATGTAAAATAAATACTACTCTCATGGCAGGCCCAGAGTGCTAAGGCTTGAGGGTGGAACTGTTTCAAGGAGGGGTCCAGGACACCCATGGGACCTCAGAGCTCTCTATCTAGGGTCACGTCAAGTATCTGCTCCACACATTTGGGTGCAGTACTCCTTGACCATCTCAACTGTGGCTCAAATGTGCTCTGGGGTTCTACCAAAAATTGGTGCATGAGCCAGGCACAGTGGCTCACGCCTATAATCCCAACAGCTCAGGAGGCTGAGGCAGGAGAATGACAAGCTCAAAGCCAGCTTCAGCAACTAAGTGAGGCTCCAATCAACTTAGCGAGACCCTGTCTCAAAATGAAAAATAAAAAAGATTGGGGATGTAGCTCAGTGGTTAACCACCCCTGGGTTCAACCCTCAGCACCAAAAAAAAAAATCAATCAGTGCAAGATTTTTGCACTTCCTAACCTCTTGCTCCTCCTACCCACCCCCAATGGTTTTCTCTCTTTTGTTGACAGGTCCCTTAACATATTGATTTCTTCACTTAGTCAGAAAATATTTACTGAAGGCCTACTACGTGCCAGGCACAGTGCTAGGTTCCAGGGGGAAATAAACACAGACAATCTTCTTCTGTCCTCAAATGTTAAATGCGATGACAATTGCTTTAATGTTGTTCTAATCTAAGGAATGCTGGAATGCTAGAAAATATTGGGAAGCAGGGATAGAGACTCGTGGTTACCTTCAGAAAGCTTACATCTCCTGTCAAAGAATCACACAATCGGGGATGGAGCGGTGGCTCCGTAGTTAGGGCACTTGCCCAGCATGCGCCAGTACATGAGTTCAAATCCCAGTACCACGTACACAATGAAGTCTCCGAGCAACAAAAGCCATATGAAGAACTAAATAAAAATGGTTTCTCTCTTTCTCTCTCTCACTGTCCCTCTTTCTTTAAATAAAAAAAAAAGAATCACACAATCAAATATACTTCCTATAAGCGCTTTTTTAACTTTTGAAATAATTTTACAATCACAGGGGAAGACTGTAAGTTCCTGTATATACTTTACCCAGCATCCTCCATTAATAATGGAGGATAGCACGGCTGTCAAAACCAAAAAAGTTTGTGGATCCAATGGTACCACAGTCCTGATCACCCACAGCCCTTATTAGCATTCAGCCATCTCTAAGTGCTTTTCATACAGTAATTAATAACTGTAACTGTCATAGAAAGCAAAACCTACCATTGTCCCCATTCTATAGATGCAAAAAGTGAGATTCAGAAGGTTCTGATTTTCACTGAAGATTCAGTTTTCAGTACCAGAGTGAAGACTGCAAATCCAGACCGCCCAGCTGCAAGGATTTGCCCCCAATGGCTGTGCCACTTGCCTGTTAACCTTAACCAAGGCAGCCCGAGCATCCTTCTTGTTCAAACCCAAAGAACCTAGCCATCCCAACCCTACACTAAATGGCTGGGGGATTACTGGAAGAAGTTGTAACAACTGGGGGCCTTCTTTAAAGCCGAAGCATTTGCTTCCTTGATCAAAGCAGGTTTCAATGGCAAAGGCTTCCGGAAGGAAATGACTATTTCATGCACTGTTAATCAAACAATATTTTTTGGGCTAACAAAGGCTGAGATTTCAAACATTTCCCTCCGGTTCAAAACAATTTCAGTTGAAATATTTTGACTCCCAAAAGGAAGTTTCTTTGTAAGAAACTGCAAGAAATGCAGGTGCAGTTAAGGCAAACCCAAAACAAAGGCTAGAGAAAGCCCCAGGTTTCCTCTCAAAATGGTAATTTCCAGCAGCTTCCTTTCCACTGAAGGAGTTAAGAACAGGCCACCCCAGTTTTGCTGGCCTGGGTCGTGACTTTTGAACTAAAGGCAGCTAGTGAATGGCAGGTGCAGGAAGACCCCTCTGAACTTGGTTTTGATTTATAAAAGCCTGAGATGACAGGCTCCTGTGAAAGCGGCCCCCCCTACACCACAAGGACAGTATTGTTCTTTTTCAAGAATGGAAAGTTAAGCCAGGTGTGGTAGCACACACCTGCAATCCCAGTGACTCCGGGGACTGAGTAGAAGAATAACAAGTTCAAAGACAGCCTCAGCAACTTAGGAAGGCCCTAAGCAACTTAGTTAGACCCTGTCTCAAAATAAAAAATTTTAAAAAGGGCTGGGGATGTGGCTCAGTGGTTAAGCACCCCTGGGTTCAATCCCCATACCAAAATTAAAAAAAAAAAAAAAAAGTTAAGACAGGATTTTCCACAGACCTTGTTAAAATAATTCTTACCTTCTTTCAACCTCCCCTTGCAATTAAATTACTTTTTCACAACTTACTGCTCTTGGTCCAAGTCTGTATATAAACGTTCAACTCTAAGCACATCTTTGGGTGTTGGTTTCCTTGTGAAGGCTCCTGTGCCATTTAAAGTTTGCATTAAATACGTCTGAATACTTGGTGCATCTGGAAACCAGCTTTTTCTTGGCTTGCACCTGCCATTTTTCAAGTGCCTTTAACTCAAAATAGTCGATATGCCAGAGCAGGATACTTGGGGCTGGCATGTTCTTAAGTCCTTCAGCATCACATTTCCAAATCAGACAGCTGGAAACTTGTTGCAAGGAACAGTCTCGGGTGAGCGCGCTGCCAGCCAGCCTGCTGCTCATCCCCGAGTGATTAATGACTGTGATGCGGGTTTGATGGAAGTTGGGTTCGTGTCCCCTGGAGACAAAGAATGAAGTGGAGGGCCCCTGAGGCAGGCAGAGCACGCAGATTTTGTTTTAAGGGAATAACAGAAAGCAAAGCGTAAGGAAAAGAGCAGCCCTCCCCCAGAGTGGGAGAAAGGGCAGAGCGGAAGAGGGGAGTAGGACACCCCCTTTGAATGAATTCGTAACCTTTATTCTCCTTTCCCCAGGCCTACGAGCAGGGGTGCAGAAGTTCAGGCTAGATCCAGTCTTTGGCCTGTGCCCAGGAGCCTTAGCAGAAAGGAACCTCCTTACCAGCTTTGGGGATGCCACATTGATATGCAGATTTGTTCCTTAGGAGTAGTTGAGGCTCTCTGCCCTCTCAGTCCTCTCAAAGGCAAAAGAACTGGTTGCGTCTCTAGTGACCCAAAGTTCCAACTACACTTTCTCCCCACCCCGTCTCATTTGCAAGTCCCTGAAAACAACAGGTTAGCAAAAGACATTGCAATATATCCACGCACTGGAACAATGTGCGGGCGTTACGAATGATCTTGCATATGTGGCCTTCACAATTAAACATAAAACCTTGAAGAAAAACACTTTTTTTTTTTTTAAAGAGAGAGGGACAGTGAGAGAGACAGAGAAAGAGAGAAGCAACTTTATTTAGTTTTTCACATGGCCTTAGTTGCTCCAACACTTAGTTGTGTACGTGGTGCTGGGGTTTGAACCCGGGTCCTCGTGCTTGTCAGGCAAGCGCCGAAACCGCTGAGCCCCAAGAAAAACACTTTAGAAGAGCATCAGGGATGAACTCTGCGTTGCTCAGTTAAGACCATAGAAGCAGACCAGTCTGAGCGCACTTGTGCGCGTATGTGCATCTGCGTACACAGGTGTGCTGTGTAGACGGTGCAGGGGAACTGGGAGCCTGTGAGTACTTTTAACAGCATTAGAAGTGGTTATTTCCGCCAGAGTTGCGTTCCCACTCCTGTAGCTTTGGACATCTTTGCCTTCATGGGTCTCTTCCTCCATAAAAAGTGTTGAAAATTATATTTTAGGACTGCATTAGTATAAAGATGAGAAGAGGTTGGGGGTTTAACCAGGTGGTAAAGCACTTGCCTAGCATGTGGGAGGCCCTGGGTTCCATTCCCTTTACTGAAAAAAAAAAAAAAAGTACATTAATGTAATGATGAATATGATCCAGACTAGAGTTGTTAATATATATTCATTATTATTAAATTTCTTTTCTAATTTTAAGAGAATTTAAAATTAAAATATTTTGTGGGGCCCTAGGCACAATGCTTCCCCTGGGTGTGTTGGCCCTGATTTCTGAAAGCTGATTTTTATTTTCTTTTTTAAATGCTTTTTTGGGGGCAGGGGGTTCTGGGGATTGAACCCAGGGGCAGTTAACCACTGAGCCACATCCTCAGCTCTTTTTATTTTTTATTTTGAGACAGACTCTTGCAAAGTTGCTTAGGGCCTTGCTAAATTGCTAAGGCTGGCTTTGAACTTGCGATCCTCCTGCCTCAGCCTCCCAAGCCACTGGAATCACAGGAGTGCTGTGATTATAGGGTGTGCTACCACTCCAGCTTATTTCCTTCTCCCCCGCATCTGCATTTTCTAAATTTTCAGTGGTAAAAATTCACTTGCTCTTTTATTATAATGAAAAACTATTTGAGGGTTGGAGTGGTGGCTCAGTGGTTGGAGCACTTGCCTTGCATGCACAAGGATGTGGGTTCAAACTCCAGCACCACATACACAACTAAGTGTTGGAGAAACAAAATCCAGTTGAAAAAATAAAGTTGATTCTTTCTTTTCTCTCTCTCTCTCTCCCTCTCTTTTAAAAAAATTATTTGAACAAAGAAACTGATCATCATAAGTAAATGACCAATTTCATGTAACAACAATACATAAAATTGGGAGGAAATGCCACCTCTAGGACCAGCACACACCAGGGACTTTAAACCATCCCTGTGGACACAACTTATCACTCACGGTGCTTGCTGTTCTAGTCCTCAAGGTGACTTCCTGCTAGCACCACCCAATAATTCAAAACCTCTGGCTTAGCAAAGATAATGGGTCCACGATTCATTCTTCACACTCAAAGATGACACCACCCACCCACACCGGCCTTATTTCTCCAGGGGTGGAGATGGTTGGCCCTGTTCAGCCACGCTCTTCCACCCAGTCTGACAAGCATTTGGGCAAGGTGGACAGGTTTTGGTGTCTACGGAAAGGCACTAACAGACCCTCTAGAGTTTCAGACATGGCACCAATGCATCATAAAATGGTGATCTTTGCAAAAATGTGAAGTTAGGCAAGACTTAATGGATTTGATTTTATAGCATCAGCCTTTCAAATCCGTATTTTTCATTTGTATGCTCACTTGTTTATGTGTGATCAATATTGATTGATTCGCTGCTCTGCGCGGGCACTGTTCAGGGGTTAGACAGTGGTGTGAAAGACAGACAGCCCCTGTCCCTGCGCTGCTGGAGGGAGAGAGCCTGAATAAGGTACAGAGTGTTGTGGAAGAGGAGAGCAAGGTGCACTAGGAGCACACGGCAGGGTTGCACCAGCCTAAGGAGTCGAGGTCCCAGCCTTCCTAAGGTGTGGAAGTTGGAACTGGAAGGTCAGCAGGAGCTGAGCAAGCAGGGGCGGGGAAGGTGGAGAAGAACATCCTAGGCAGAGGACTGCACTAATGCCTGCCGGCTGAAGCTGGAGCTGAAGAGTCTATAAGGCTTGCAGGTGCGGAGGACGGTAAGGCTGGAGAGGCAGGCAGGGACCAGAACGTAAAGGGCTATTTTGGTTTGTTGAGGATCTGGGGCTGCCTTCTTACTGTTACAGGTCAGGGGCCCACTGCAAAACGGAGGCAGCACGGAGGCCCCCCTCTTCACCCTAATTCTTGCAATCATGCCAGAAAGATCTGAGACTTGTCACTCAGAGGATCAGGCATGAGTTTATTAGAGGGGCTAGGAGAAGGGAAAAGGGGAAAATCTCAAAGGAGAGAGTGGGACAGTGCACTTATCCTTCCCTCCAGTTTTACTGGAGTTCCCAGGGAAATTTCCAGGGTCCCACCCAGGTCCACCTCGACTTTTGGCTGACAGCGTAGGAACTGCATGAATTTCCTCCAAGAGAGGATAGTGTGGAAATCCAGCCTCTGCTTTTGGCCTCAATGCCCTGCCCTCTTAATCAGCTTATTACCCTTTGAATAGCCCTGGTAAGCTTTCCTTGTGATGGTGTTGATGCTTTAGTTGCCAGGGTGATTGGGAGTTGTGATGGTTCATGATAAGAAGGGTCCTTGCCACCTGCTAGGGTGTGACGTGATCTTGAAACCTTTTTTTTTTTTTTTTTTTTTTGGTACTGAGTATTCAACCCAGGGATGCTTACTCACTGAGTCACATCCCCAGTCCCTTTTTATATTTTTCATTTTGATACATGGTCTTGCTACGTTGCTTAGGGCTTCCCTAAGTTGCTGAGGCTGGCCTTAAACTTGCAATCCTCCCGTCTCAGCCTCCTGAGCCACTGGGATTTTGGGCATGCGCCACTGTGCACAGTGAAACCATTTTTCTTAAGGGAATGTAACTGTGAATGGGGGAGGTTTTAACAAACCCATCTTCCAGGTGTTTATCTACCAGATAAGGCTGCCTGTGTTTTTCAGTCACCCTTCATTCTTTTTTCCTTGTTCACCTATTCATGGCTGACTAGCTACATCACAATCCTCCAACTAGAAGTCATTGCAATGTGAAGCAATGGAGGTGTGTGTAAGTTTTCCAATCATTGTGATGAGATACCTGAGATAAACAACTTAAAAAGTGGAAAGGTTTGTTTGTGATCACAGTTTCAGAGGTTTCAGTTTAAGCTTGGCCCAGTTGCTGTGGGCTTGTGGCAGTGTAGTACACCATGGTAGCAGAAGTGCATGGTGGAAGAAGACTCTTCACTTCATGAAGTCAGGTGGCAAAGAGAGAGGGGGAGGGGCTGGAGCCCCAGTATTTTCGAGGGTGCACCCCCAGCGACCTAACATCCTTTCATTAATCCCCACCTCTTTTTTTTTTAAAATAGAGTCAGTTTTATTTATTTTTTTCATCTGGCCTTTGTTTCCCCAACACTTAGTTGTGTATGTGGTGCTGGGGTTTGAACCCAGGTCCCCTGCCAATCACTGAGCCACCACTCTAGCCCAAGTGCCACCTCTTTTTTTTTTTTATTAGTTCAACATAGTCTTACATATTGGAGGGAACTGTGGTTACATACTCATGCATACGTGGATATTGACATAGTGAGATGGTAAATTGAGGTTGATCCTAGACCAGGACCTACCCCGCTTCATCCGTTCCCTGAACTCATGTCTCCTCTGTGATCCCACCATACTATAGTTTGAAATGGACATATACATGTACAATAATTGTTGACATTTCTGAGTTTCTCTGCCTGCCTGTGCATAGCTAGGCTTCTAAAGGGAGTTGAGTATTCCCCGTTGTATTGGTAGCCCCCTTATCCCTCCTTCTCCTCCCTGCCTGCCTTCCTTCTCCCCACACCTTCTTAAGTATGGTTCCCCCAGCTTATGTGGAGTTTCAGCTATGGTGAGTGTGTTACTTAAGCTCAGCTGACTATCTTCCTGTCCTAGGTTTTACACTAGCTTCCACATAGGAGAGAAAACATTTGGCCCTTGAGTCTCTGAGTTTGGGATGTTTCACTCAGCATAATTTTTCCATCTCCATTCATTTGGCTGCAAAAGGCATGATATCGTTCTAACAGCAGAGTAGAACTGCATTGTGTACGTGCACCACAACTTATGAATCCATTCATCCAGTGAGGCAAGCCCCAACTCTTAAAGTTTCCTCTCCCTCCCAATGTCACCAAGCCAAGCCTTAAACGTATGAGATGTGGGAGGACACTCCAGTTGCAAATTATGACAGAGTGATTTGTTGCTATGTGGAAAATGGATGCCCTGAAACTCCAGGAATGGCCCTTGGATCACTGGTCGTGGTGGCTCCCAGGAACATAGACCAAACAAGACACACTCCAGCCTGGCTTAGACAAGGGAAAGAGGGCACAGTCGTGCACTGAGATTACAAAGGCTCCCCATACTCTACAGCCCCTAGGGTCCAGCCTTCAGAAGCATAAAACAAGTAACACTTAAGGTGGGCACGGGGAGAACACTGTCCTTGTACTCTGGGCTCAGAGCAAATCTCGATTGTTTTAGTGCACATCTTTCCTCTATTTCCCCTTCAAGTTTGTGCTTGCTGTCCTTGGCCTTTTGAATGTCTGTGAGTTTTGGAAATCAGCTTGTCAATTTCCACAAATGAAGAATTTCCATTATTTTGATAAAGATTATTCTGACTCTAAAGGTTAATTTGGAGACAACTGACGTCTTTGCAATATTGGGTCTTCCAGGCCATGAGTGTGGTCTCCCCTGTGATTGACTTAGATTTCAGTTTCTTTCGCTGAAGAGGTCTTGTGCATGTTTCATCAGATTTATTCCTAGATATTTGATATTTTAGGTTATTTTAGTGGGAAAATGTTGAGTATATCAAATTGAATGAGATTTTGTCTGGGGAAAATGCAAACTATAAAACTGTACAAGTTTGAGATGCTCTTTGTTATCAACGCCATTGAACACACTTTGGAATGCCTGCCTACATAGCTGTTTTATTTGTTTGTTTGGTTTTTGTTGTTGTTTTGTTTTATTTTTGTTTGTTTGTTTTGATTGAATCCAGTGGCACTTAACCACTGAGTCACATCCCCAGCACTTTTTAATTTTTACTTTGAGACATGGTCTCAAAGTTGCTTAGGGCCTAAGTTGCAGATCCTGGTTTTGAACTTGCGATCCTCCTGCCTCAGCCTCCCACCTGACCCGTCTACGTGTTCTCAAGGCATTCTTCCCAATGGCCACTGATAAACCCATATGCTAAGGCCACACAGCCACAACAGCCAAAGAAGTGACATCAGAGGCCAAGAAGAGAATTATTGGCCTGGAATAAACTCTAAAACTTAAAGAAAGAATTCTCACTGATTCAGAGTTCTATTCAATAGCCACTAGATGGCCTCAAGGGGGAATCCCAAATAGCTTATCATTCCATCAAAATCCAGGGATTTGATGCACCTGCTACAAGGTCTCACTCAACAGATAAGCTAAAAACTCTCCTGCACTCAACCAGCTTCCAGTGGGAGCTGAGGTCCCCACTGCCTCCCTCCTGTCTCCACACGAATCCTCAGCTATAGAACACACAATGACGAGGCCAGGCTGCTTCCTGGCAACAGTGGCTGATAAGAAGCCGGGGCTGCTCGTTCAGAACCAGTGACTCACACCGAGCTTGCCCCACCTCCTCCCCCTGCACAGCCCGCCTGCCATGGACGCCACGGGTTCTCATCACCGTCCTTGCCCCATCAGCATAGAGAAGAAAATGGCAAAGATGAAGTCTTTGGGACATTAGCATTACTTATGAAACACAAAAAGCAGAGAGTCTTTGCTGTTACCCACCCTGATATCACTACACTGCGGTCTCTTGGCTCACTCCCGGATCAAAGCAGCAGTGACACCGCGGGACCCATCTGTGTTTTAACAAATCCTCCAAAAGACTTAGGGGCTCTCTGAGGACTACCTGATTCCACAGGGGTGTACACTCGTGGCTGGCTATTTTATAACCCTCTAAGGATAGAAGCTTAGTTGTAGAAAACTGATAGTAATAAAAAATATTATTTCCCACACACACGTGTGTTAGCTCTCCGGCAATATAATGAAACACCTGAGATAATCAACTTAGAAAAAAGGTACATTTTGGCTCACCGTTTTAGAGGGGCTCACAGTTTTAGAGGTTCCAGCCTATGATCAGTTGGTTCCACTGCTTTGGGGCTTGTGGTGAGGTACCACTTCATGGCACAGCAAAACAGCTTACCTCATGGTCAGGAAACAAAGGGTCTGGAGTCCCACAATCCCACTCAAGGGCCCCCAGTGACCCAAGGACCTCCCACTAAGCCCCATCTCTTAAAGGTTCCACTCCTTCCCAATAGCACCACCTTTAAGACATGGGCCTTTGGGGAAATTCAAGATCCAAACTGTAGCAATATGCAAATGAGTTCTATCCAATAGAAACGCCCGTATTTTAAAAAATCCCATTCCAACTCAGAATTTTACCAGTTTTATGTCCATTGGCAAGTTCAATTTAGCATTATGAATTCTATACGTCTCTTTTCAATTTTCTCCTTCAGTGGTTTTAACAACATTCTGGTTCCCTTATTAATTACAGAGTTGAACAGATATCATCTTTAACACAAGTTCATTTGATACTTGTGTGAAGTATAGAAGGAATAGTTTTGAACTTTTCGAAAATGATACTTCAAGATAGCTCTTTTCAAAGTGAAGTCCTGGGCCAGCCACAGGGAACTGAAATGCAGATTCACAGACCTCACCTAGCACACTGCTTGGAGGGGAACTGGGGAAGGGACCAGCCTTCCAGGTTCCAAGGAGCCTCCAGTTTCTCCAGAAGCACACTCAAGTTAGAAAAGCTCTGCTGTAGCACACCTACCAAACACTACCAAGACATCTGTGTTAGTCAGCTTTTCATCGCTATGTGCAAAACACCTGACAAGAACAACTTAGAAAAGGAAAAGTTTACTTTGGTACTGTAGTAGGGGTGCTCTACCAAAGCTATATCTCCAGCCCTTTTTTTTTTTTTTTTTTTTTTTTTTTTTTGAGATAGGTTCTTGCTAAGTTGCTGAGGCTGGCCTCCGACTTGTGCTCCTCCTGCCTCGACCTCCCAAGTCCCTGGTATTATAGGCATTTGCCACCAAGCCAGACTAGGAAAGTTTATTTTTGTTCACAGTTTCAGAGGTTCATCCCACAATGGGATGACCCCTTGCTCTGGGCCCAGGTAGAAGAACATCATGGTGGAAGGGCATGGCACAGGGGCACTGCTCCTTTCAAGGCACCCAGGAAGCAGAGAGAGGAAGGGACCTCAGGGAAGGTGCCCCTTCCAGGACGCCCCCAGTGACCCACCTCCTCCAGCCACTCCACACCTGCCTCCAGTTACCACCCAGGTCTTCCATTCAGACTAGGGTGGACTGATTAGGTCACAGTTCTCATGGCCCAATCATTTCACCTTCAAAGATTCCTGCATTAGGGTTACGATGCTTGCCTGGCATGCACAAGTACAGGGGTTCAAACCCCAGCACCCACGTACACACCTAAGTGTCAGAGCAACGAAAGCCATGTGAAAAACTCAATAAAAATTGATTCTCTCTCTCTCTCTCTCTCACTGTCCTTTTCTCTTAAAAAAAAAAAAAATTCCTGCATTAACAGGAAATTTAGGAGGACACCTCACATCCAAACCGTAACAACGCCACTGTCGTCCTGGCTTTGTTGAACCCTCAGAGTCTGACCATTGTGTGGCCCCTGACACAGTCTGCCTGTGATGGACTAGACCAGGCCAACGTCCTTGCTCTGTCATCTCCAGGGGCCAGCTCAGTAATGCTGCCAGTCACTCCCCGTCCCTCCTCCTGTAGCAGCCAGGGAGTGAACAAGCGTCCTTTGTGAACCAGACAGAACAAGAACATTAAGATTTCCCGGAAGGGGTCATCTAGGGCCCGTTTGCACCTGTTGCTCAGACCCTGCAAGAACTCACCCCCCACACACAAGCTTTATGATTAATTTCCCTAAGAGGTCGCAACCTAAGGGAAGGGAGGAGGCCAGTCCCTAATGGTGTGTCTGTCTGTTCTCTGCCTCCTGCAATAATAGAGTGCTGTTTCCTGCAGGCAGATGTGCAACCACAAGCCCACTGTGTGCCAGGCTGCAGCACATATGCTGCCCATTCGTCCTGCAGCCTGACTAGGCGCTCTGCCCATGGGCAGGAAGCCCTCCCTGAGCGCCCAACACCGCCCAAGCCAGATAATCACCCCCTCCAGGAGAAGACCCACCGGAAACGCTGCCGGGCAAGGGCATTCCAGCCACCTCCCACCCTCACCACCCTTCATCCAGCTGGGGCCGGCTGCTGCCCATGGTCCCCTGGGCGAGGGTACATAAAGCCCAATGGACACAGCAGGAGGGGCAGCTGGGGGAGGCAGCAGAGTGCAATGATTAGGGGAGGGGTTCAGATTCTGCCTCTGCCTCACTAGGCAGGGCTATGAACTTAGGCACATCGCCTCCTTCTCCTAACCCCACTTTCTCCAGTACAGCAGGAAGACAGGAGCTCCTTCCTCTGGGTGCAGTAAGGATGAATGATGTCACAGTTGAGTCCTTATCACAGAGCCACTCCCCAGACAAATGTTGTCTAAGTGTCTGCCTACACCTGATGGTGATGGCTGTTCATGGTGAAACGGATTTCCTACAAGGCCGCTACTTGATTCTTAACGCAACAGGGGGATGACTGCCTAGGGTACCTGGAGCCGTAGGGTGGGGGACAGGGTGGGGGGAGGGCTTAGGAAGAATATCTAGGAGACTGGAGGGTGGGAATATGGGGGAATCATCTCAGAAGGAGATCTCTGACCTCCACGAGATATCCATTTAATTCAGGGGTTCTTCTGGGGGAAACAGCAACATGGGGAACCCAAGCAGGGCATCCATGACATGGCATTAGCCCTGGATAACTAAGCATATATACATTTGTTCTTGATTGTTTGACAATGTTTCCCCCTCAACTGTAACTCCATATTCATCTAATAAAAAAAGAACATGTGTATCAAATTGTTCCTTTATATGCATTTATGATTGTACAATAACTCAACTCCTTAATAAAAAAAATTTTTAGATGGCCAAAAAATAAATAAATAAATAAACAAAAGGCCCCTGCTGTGCAGAACCTTCAGGGGCTCCCCTACTACCAGCTTGTCCCCTGCTGGGGAATACATCAGGAAAGGCAGCCTGGGCCAGAAATAAAGAGAGCCCTACATTCACCTGCCATCCCTGCCACCTACCGCCTGTGTAATTCTGAGCAGGTCCTGCCACCTCTCTGAGCCTGTTTTCCATGTGTGGAACGAGAGCTGGGCGAGATCTTTAACATTCTCCCAGCTCTGATAACCCTTGCTCTTTCTATCACCAGTGGTGGCTTCACTCCCACATAGACCTGGTGAAGAGCACACACATGGGCCCCTTCCATTCCGAGCCTGGCCCTTGCTGCTCCCCAAGGCCTGGATCTCCTATTGCTAGGAAAGCCACTAGGAGGTGGCCCTCAGAGAACAGCAGGGGTGAGGAACTGACACAATGCATCCTGCCATTTTCCAGCCCCTGAAGTCCAGGCTGGGCTGCTCAGGAAGTGTCAGGAAGGGACTCAGATTGCAAAGATACGTGGTGACACAGACACTCTGCCGGCCCTCAGGAATCCAGGCCAAGAAGAGATATATTGCAGACACCAAGCAGGCAGCATGATGGTTAGGTGTCTGAGAGCTGACTGCCCCAGGATGCCTCCTCCAAATCCCTCAGCAAGAAGAATCCTGGCGGAACCATCAGCAGAAAGAACTCCACTGGATCCCTCCACCTGTCATAGCCCCAGGTCCCCTGCCCTCCAGGGACCCAGCACTCGCTCAACACAGGGATCATATCAGCCCAGATCATATCATCGCCAGAGCTTCCAGCTATACACAAAGGACTCATCTCACCTGCGCAGAGCTTCCTTTCCCCCGTGGATCCAGAGAAAGAAACTGTCTGGCAGGAGCTGCAGGGTAGAGTGTGAACCATGGAGTGGGAATCCCGGCAGTATGAACTTGGGTGAGCTACCATCTCTAACATCCCTGGATCTCAGTGTGCTCATCTGTAAGCTGGTGTCAGCAATACCGGCCTTGCTAGATGGTCCTGGCGGTTGAACGGGTTAAGGGAAATTACTGTCCTCTAAGTACTCAGTAAAGGGTAGCTGAGTAGGTATCACCCCTTGAATGAAAAATGCACAAAAATACATGAGCAGTTTGAGAAAGAAGACATTTTAAATGGATCCCAAGTCAGGAGTGGTGGCACATTCCTGTAATCCCAGCAACTCCAAAATCTAAGGCAGGAAGCTTCCAAATTTGAGGCCAGCTTCAGCCACTTAGCAAGACCCTGTCTCAACATACAAAGAAAAAGGCCTGTGGTAAAGCTGCCCTGGGTTTAATCTTCTTTTTTTTTTTGTACCAAAAATAAATAAACAAATCAAACAGACCCCAAATCAGAGATTTTTTTGGCAATTTATTTAAAATGGATTCAACGCTATTTGGATTAAGGAAGAGAGTAGACTTGTTCTCTAAGAAGTTTTCATTTGGTTCAGACAGATGACAAATCCACAGAGAACTCTGATTTTGTCTGAAGAACCCTGGAGGGGAATTCTGACTCCGGCTGACTCAGGTTTTCAGATTATCTGTAACTAATCGTTCACTGGCCAGACCGGATTACAGAGGCTCCCAACAGCTGCGCATTTGCAAGCCCTGGGAGCCTCCCTAAATTGTGAGTCTCACACTTGACCAATTTCATCAGAAACTCCACTGGGTGGAACCCAGGTTTCAAGAGCTCCCTGGCTGATCTCAATGAGCAGAAGATCTCCAAGTTCCCTCCCAGGAATCCCTGAGCCCTACAACCATGCAGGATCGGAGCCCACACACTTGGGCACAACCTGATGGATAAATGAGTGAAGATAGTGACTCACCTTCTGGTCTGCTTTTTCCCATGTTCATGATCAACAAGGAGAAGAAGAAAAGGAAAGTGTGGATCCTAAGTTTGAATCAGAGTAGCACCGCCCCATAGAAATTCCTGCAATGATGGGAAGAGTCTGTGATCTGTACTGTTCACTACAGCAGCCATAAGCCAAATGTGCCTGCTGGTGGTGGAGGAACTTGAGTTTTCATTTCATTTAAGGTTAAATTTAAATAGTCACATATTTCTGGCCACCACACTGGACCTGGCGCATCTGGAGGAAGTGCTCTTTGTAAACACAGCTTGGCCTGAGCTCCTCCACACCCCTCTTTTTTTTTAAGAGAGAGGAACAGTGAGAGAGAGAGAGATAGAACCAATTTTATTTAGTTCTGTTGTTGCTCAGACACTTCGTTGTGTACATGGTGCTGGGGTTTGAACCCATGTACTCGCACATGCCAGGCAGGCGCCGTAACCCCTGAGCCACTGCTCCAGTCCCCACACCCCTCTTTACTAACAGCACCCCATTAGCACAGGGCAGCCCTCGGCCTCCTTCACCTGTAGTCATTGCCAGGCAGCTAATGAAGTTGCCCCAGCCTCCTCCTGCCGGAGGGTGGGCCCAGGACCTAAGCTAAGTCAAGCAGACTCTCCTCTCTGGGAATCTGACTCTAGCTTCTGTGCCACAAGACTGGAAAATAAGTCAGAACAGACTGGTATCCGTGTTGATCCCCTAAGACATTGTGTATTAGTTTCTAGAATACTAGTCCAAAGTGTGGCAATCACAAAGTGATACAGAGTATGGGCTGGGAATCCTTATCATCTTCTGTCACCATCAAAGTCACTAGTACCCAGCAACTCTCATAGGCCAGCTCCTGTAACTAGGGACACAATTTGCGTAGCTTCTCTTGTGCATCATTTCTTCACCTCTAAGGTGGGAATCAAGCTCACCCTAACTTCTTCCAGAATTTTTGTGAAGACAGCTAAAGACATAATAGTCATATAAATCCTTTGAGCCAAATAAGGAATTACTCAAGTGTCAGGTGTTCCCCGGGCATAAGAGTCAGGGAGTCAAGGGAGGGTTTGATGAAGGACTCAGGATCTGGGTTCAGTTCACAAACTGTGCAACATCAAGTGAGATACTTGTCTTCTCTGGGCTTTTGACTGAAATCATGTTTGTCACATCCATTTCCAATTGTGCCACTTCTAATAGATTTGCCTGTCCATTTGCCTGACATATAATCCCTCCCACTTCTGTGCACAAATGCCAGAAAATTCTCTGGCCTATATCTTGCTGGCCTTTGAGGCAGCTCATTTCTTCTCTTCCTGCCTCCCTACCTCCCTGGGAAACTGCCTGGGTCTGCACTCTCATGGCCTTCTGTACCAACTCTCCGGCATCATGTCTGTTTCCTGGTGGGCCATAAGCAGTACTAGGGCAATGACCACATCCTTCTGGCTGATTACTGTCACCTCAGTGCCTGCTACAGAGCCAGATGCATAGAAAGTGCTCCGTAAGTAATTATGGTTTTCATGCTTGAATGATTATCCCACATTTATTTATTATTTATTCTGAATATTTAAGATGTACTTTATTTCAAGAAATCCACAGTATTGGGGACTAGAGTGGTGGCTTAGCTGTTGGAGCACTTGCCTGGCACGTATGAGGACCTGGGTTCAAACCTCAGCACCATATACACAAGTAAGTGTTGGAGAAACAAAGGCCAGATGAAAAATAAATAAAATTGATTCTCTTACTCTCTCTCTCTCTTAAAAAAAAAAAAAAGAAAGGAAGAAAGAAATCCACAGTACCAATGCTGTATTAGATAACTTACCACCAAACCAGACAAATAACCCAGCTTCAAACAACGATGATGACTTATCTCAATTTCTGTAGGCGGGAAATCCAGACAGGGCACAGGGAGGTAGGCTCACCTCTGTTCCCTGTCCAGGACCTCAGTTACAGGACTCAAAGGCTGGAGCTGGAATCAGCTGAAGTCTCAGGCCACCACCTACATGGTGATGATTCTGGCTGTGGGCTGAGAGTCCAGTGGGTGGGGTCAGCTAGAACACTTTCGGGTGGCCCCTGGATGTGGGGTGGCTTCCTAACTACATGGTCACTGGTATCTTCTGAGAAAGGGAGGATGCAGATTCTGTTTTGTGGCCTTGCCTCCACCGTCACATAGCACCCAAGTAGCTTTCTACTCATTAGAGTCCTACGTCCAGCCTGCATTCGAGAGGGAAACCAGGCTCAGTCTTCCAAGGGGAGCAGTAAAGAACTTGTAAGCATGTTTTCTTGTTTTTGTTTTTTAACATCATATCTCATCCCTCTGTTGGGTGATGGGGACTCAGGTCATTTCCAATTCTTCAGTCTCTCAATGTTCCAAAAGACTTCTTCTTCCTGCATCTTTTGGGCACATGTTCCAATATTCTGGATGGACACTCAGTTGCATAATTACTGAACATAAACATAAATCCACTTTTGTGAGGTTAAAAATTAATTTCCAGTGTCCCTTTAGAAGCCTGTACCAGGTTAGGATTCTGCCAGTGGGCGGTGTCTGTGAGTCAGATGGTTAAATCCGTGGGCGCTGGAGTCACTGTGCTTGGATCTAAACTCCAACTTGAACACTGGGCAAGTTAGTTAATCCTTTTGTGACTCGTTTTTCTTAAGTATAGACTAAGGAAAATGATATATTCTCAGATAGTGATTGTGAAGATTAAGTGAATTAAAATCTGAAACACCTAGAATAGTATCTAGCATATAAATATTCAGTAAGTGTTTGTCACTATCATTATCTTTAGTACATCTCCACGTTGCTATTGAAAAAGAACCTCTTTTCAGTTGTTTGTATGCATTTTTATTTCCTCTTCTATGAAATAGTTATGCAGGGTTGTTTACATTCTTGAGGGTTAGGCTTTTAAAAAAATAATTTTTATTTTCAGTTTTTCATGAGGCTTTCGTTGCTCCAACATTCCGTTGTGTATGTATACGTGGTGCTGTGGTTCAAATCAGCCTCCTTGTGTGTGCCAGGCAAGCACTGTCACTGCTGAGCCACCACTCCAGCCCCAGGAATTTTTTTTTTAAGAGAGAGGGACAGTGAAAAAGAGAGAAACATAAAATCAATTTTATTTAGTTTTTCATGTGCCTTTCGTTGCTCTGAGACTTCGTTGTGTACATGGTGCTGGGGTTTGAACCCGCATATTCCTGCATGCCAGGCAAGCACCATAACTGCTGAACCACTGCTCCAGCCCCTATAAACATGTTTTAAAACCACCACAAAAGGCAAAGTATGGGGTAAAAACCAAGTGTCTAAAGAAGGAAGACTTCCATTCAAAGCTTGGCTCTGCTACATGTCATCTACGCGAGCTCAGGGAAGTTACCCTCTAAGACTCGGTTTTTCTATTTCTACAATAAGAAAGTGTCAGTCCTCTCGGGTAACATTTATATTAAGTCTTGAGATTTCAGGCTTAACTATCTTGGAGTCCAGGAAACTTCCCCATCACTGAGCACCTTTGGTTTCTGACCTTGGAGGCAGCAAGGGGTTGCTACTGCAGCTCAGGAGACTGAGAATTCCTG
>PVKS010036032.1:0-19621 GCA_004027875.1 Aplodontia rufa | reverse complement strand
ACTCCAATGAAGTGTTCTGAATACTTAAATCCATAAAAACACAGAGCAGGTTAGGGGTTGCAGGGATATGGGAAGTCACCATTTAATGTCTATGGTGTGAAAAATATACCTTGTAAGTGGATAATGGTAATAGCTGCATGATATTAAGAATGGAGTAAATGGGGTGGAATATTTCACTATAAAGTGTTGACTTAGTGAATTAGGACAAATTGTAACTCTCATCTGCCATCTTACTTTCTGTGATTTCAGGAAGGGGTCATTTCTGGGTCTAAAACATTAAATGGAAAATTCAATAAATAAACAATTTGTGCTTTAAATGTATGTTAGCTTAGAAGAGGAAAAGTTTATTTCATCTCATGGTTTCAGAGGCACAGTCCGTGGTTGGCGAACTCCATAGCTCTGGTCAAAGGTGAGCAGAACATCATGGTGGAAGGGCGTGGAGGAGGAGAGCAGCTCAGGACCTGGCACCAGGAAGCAGAGAGAACTCTGTTCACCAGGGACACAATATAAACCCCAAACGCTCAGCCCAGTGACCTCCTCCTCCAGCCACACCCCACCTGCCTGCATTCACCACCCAGTTAGTCCATGCAAATGGATTAATCCACTGATTGGGTTACACCTCTCAGGATCTGGCACCAGGAAGCAGAGAGGGAAAGTGAAGCCAGGGACAGGATATAGTCCCCAAAAGCACAGGCCAGTGATCCCCTCTTCTAGCTACACTCCACCTTCCTAGTCACCACCCAGTTATTCCATGGAAGTGCATTAATCCACTATCAGGTTACACCTCTCAGGATCTCACATAAAGAAGCAGAGAGAGAAAGAGAAGCCAGGGACAGGATCTAGTCCCCAAAGGCACAGCCCAGTGGCCCCCTCCTCCAGCCACACCCCACCTGCCTAGTCACCACCCAGTTAGTCCATGCAAGTGGATTAATCCACTTCAGGTTACACCTCTCATAATTCAATCATCTCACCTCTGAAATTCATACATTGTCTCACCCTTGAGCTTCTAGAAAATTCCTCCACACTAAGCAACAATAATCACATCCTTCTTTTCAATTAAATTTCATTCACTGACCTCTCAAAAAATGTTGACTTTCATCCCCTCTGGGAATATCCAACATGTCCTCTTAAATATAGAAAGAGTCTCTACTGAAAGGGTTTCAAATCCTCACAGGGGAACCTTCATATACTCGATTTTTAAAACTTTGTTGATCTTCAGTGATATTTTTCATTAGTTTGGTGAGGCTCAAGAGCATTAGCTCAAGGTTTCTTGCTGACAGAAAAGCTCTTTGTTTTGCAGCTGCTCTTTTCCTGAAACTGACAACTTTAGTGTAATTAATGAACGGTTCTCAACCTGCAGGCGTACAGCATCTTAATCATCAGAAAACATTCCTAGTCAAGGCATAGAAAGTCGTCCTGAGCAAACCTTCCTTCAACTACTGCAGTGAAAGAATTCACAGAGAACAGAATATTTTGCTAAGCTTTTATTTCATTACCCTTATTATATTTTTACGATGTGGTTTGGTAGGTAGTCTACCACAGAGTATTCACTGGCTCTTTCTGGTCATTTAGAATTAAGGCATAGCTCTCAAAATAGGAATCCGATGACAACCATGTGCCAAATAATTCATAGGTGTCCTCGTCAGGACTGAGGGAGCAGCGCAGGCAATCAGGACCCAGTGAAAGGTGGACAGGAATCTAATGTGTCCAGATGTGTTATGAGCAGAGGCTCAATCTGTCCAAGGTGCATTTGACCACATTTGCACGAACACTGGTCCACAGATCCATCATTTGCTTCTGCCATTTGCATAAAGCACAGAAAGTGGTCAAGAATGGGTCAAGGATATTAAATGGAATATTCCAGAAATCAATAATTCACACCTTAGGTTTGCATTCTTTTGAATAGTTATGACCACTATATCCAATAAGAACAATGAAGAGGAGGAAAAGTTTATCTGGGACTCATGGTTTCAGAGGCTCAGTCCATGGTTGGCCGACTCCATAGCTCTAGGTCCAAGGTGAGCAGAACATCATGGTGGAAGGGTGTGGAGGAGGAGAGCAGCTCAGGACCTGGCACCAGGAAGCAGAGAGAGAAGGAGAAGCCAGGGACAGGATGGAGTCCCCAAAGACACAGCCCAGTGACCCACTCCTCCACCCACCTGCTGCAGTCACTACCCAGGTAGTCCATGCAAATGGATTCATTCATTATCAGGTTACACCTCTCAGGACCTGGCACCAAGAAGCGGAGACAGATGTAGAAGCCAGGGACAGGATAGAGTCCCCAAAGGCACAGCCCAGTGACCTCCTCCTGCAGCCACACCCCTCCTGCCTAGTCACCACCCAGTTAATCCATGCAAGTGGATTAATCCAGTGATTGGGTTACACCATTCTGTACCTGGCACCAGGAAGCAGAGAGAGAAAGAGAAGCCAGGGACAAGATATAGTCCCCAAAGCACAGCCCAGTGATCCCCTCCTCCACCCACACCTACCTGCCTGTAGTCACTACTCACTTAATCCATGTAAGTAGATTAATACAGTATTAGTCTACACCTCTCAGGTCCTGGCATCAGGAAGCAGAGAGAATGCACAAGGACCTAAGGACATAAAAATACGTAAATGATATCTTCTACATATCAATGAAAATCTCTAAGAAACAAAAATTATAATGGAAACATTTTTGGAAGGACAGTCATGGACCTCAAAATGATACTTTCATCAACAACAATAAAATATGGCCATCAAAGAAGATGAGGTGGTCAAAAATTAAATTCCTACTGTCAAGAGATATGAGAAGTTAGTGCAATGCCCTATGCAAAAGTTTGTCCTGGTGTAAAGGTGAGAAATATGGTGCCTTGGTGAAAAAGTATACCACCCCAATGATATATAATTATATGAAATTGCATGGTAATAATTGCAATGATCCACCACGTTGCTGGGTTATGTAGTCACCATGCAGCGCTGCCATCATTATTTTAGCGTGTATTCCATCTACTTATTTTTTTTTTAAAGTTACTGTAAATCTATGTGCCACGTTATGCCAGTAGAAATTCAACTCCTGTTTTGTTTACTTCAGTGCATCTGGAAAACATTGCAACCACATTTTCTGGAATTTCCCGACACAAAAATATCCTGAAAATGCATTTCTCCAGAGATTCTCCTGCTCTTACGGGTTGCCCACCCGTGGACCTTCACATTCTTACCTGGCTGGAGAGTTCTTGAGGATCCAAAAGTTGT
Source organism: Aplodontia rufa (assembly GCA_004027875.1). Lineage (NCBI taxonomy): Eukaryota > Metazoa > Chordata > Mammalia > Rodentia > Aplodontiidae > Aplodontia > Aplodontia rufa. Next base: position 16,387 of record PVKS010036032.1, on the reverse strand, counting down.
AAAGACCTTTGGAGGCTGCATTTATATTGGAGAGATTTTGAAAATGGCTTTATTTATGCAGGAACACCTAGGGGTAGTCGGTGAAAAAAATTAGCCTGCATTAATATGGAAGATGAATTCAAATGGGGAGAATTTCAGCAAAAAATTGTAAGGTCAACATCATTGGAAAGTAAGAGTGCTGAGTTGCAAGGTGAAAGCTGTTTTTTTTTGCTAGACCCACTGTGTTGTAGTAGAACTCAGATTCTACAGAGACAGGAAAAGAAGCTTTAGGATTAAGCAAAGGAGAGACTGAAAGGCTGAACGTGTGTTTCTTTGCTTCAGGGCTGTATAGGACCAGCGTCCAAGACTTTACTAGGTGATAAATGTGATTAATTGATAAAAGAGATTTATATCCAAAGATCGAAGCAATTAGTGATGGTCGTTATGCAGTAGCTTCTCTTTTCTCTCCACCATTCCCAGAGACGTCCCATTTCCTGCAGAACACAAACACCTTATCTTGGCACTGGCACATGGACAGGTGTGTGTGGATCAAATTGCATCCTGGCTTCTTCTGGTTCTGCGGATGTTTTAATTATTTAGTTTTTATAGGACTGAGGGATCTCGTAAGCTTAATTAGCACTCTAATTTCCTTTGGGAAATGGGGATGAACGTGGATGAGCAAGAAATGGAAAAACTTTAGTAAATGACTTTCAGGAAAAAAATTGTGACTCTTTCCATAGTTGTGGGGAATCAGAATTTAAAACAAATGTGCAACAGAGAAAAACACATGTCCTTCTCTAGGACTTCAGAAAGGACATAGATCTCATTCCACTTTTCAAAGATTCCATAAGTTAAATTTGACATCTACGATCTTTCTACCATTAGTGTAAATCATTATACACACACATATGTGTGTGTGTATACATATATATATTCAAATATATGTATATGTAACAAGTATGTATTCATATATGTATATATAATAAATATTTATGTAACAGATATATAGCATATATATATATATAATTTATTATAGTAGCTCTTGTTAAGACATTATAAGCCACAAAGTAATTGAGAAATAACTTCTATGTAGAGGAGAAGATAACTACAAACTTCGAATGGAGCACTGAAATATTCAATAGCTATAGACCATGGTGGTAGCTTGGTTAATGCATATTAAACGGATATAGGGGATGTTTCAGAAGTAGGGGTTTGAGGTGGTCTAAGATGTAAACTCAGAAGGTGAAGATTGGATTTTTCTTGACTTATTTTTGAGGACAGGAATAAACAGAGGGAAGTCATTTTTTTTGCAGAAATTTACAATAAGATGTCACCATGCATGAACCTCAGTCTTAAATAGCTGGGGTTGGAGTGGTGGTTCAGTGGTTGAAGTGCTTGCATGTGATGCATGAGGACCTAGGTTCAAACCCCAGCACGATAATATATACAACCAAGTGTCACAGAAACAAAGAGCAGACCAGATGAAAAATTTAATGAAATTGATTCCCTCATCTCCTCTCCCACTTTGTCTTTAAATCATACATACATAAATTATAGCCATATATGTGATACATAGTCTTGGCAAATCATTTTCCCACATGGGGAATGTGGATAGCATAATGCTTCCACTGTCATGTTGAAATGATAATTCATGGAGAGAGACCTTGCATGCAAGTCAGACTGCATGTGATCTATAAATCAAGACACTAACCCTTCAACCTAACAGGAGATCAGAGTCGTATCTAGATAAGGAATCTCTTCTTGGAAAGAGTCATACTTTCACAAGAAAAAAGGATGGAAAATGCTTGTACGTATAAACTGTCATTTGTGAAAAGTGAATTTGAGCTATTGAACCACAGAGCAGTGGAGAAAGAGAAGAAGTTCATAAAAAGATAATGAGACCTGAAGATGAGATAAAGATCTACGTGGAGAAGATGAGGAAGAGGTATGAGGATGTATCTGAGTTGTCCATTGGAAGCATCCTATGTGAGCAAGAAGATATGCTGGACAGGAGGAAGGAGTCAACCGTAATCACAGCAGTAAGAAATTCCTTTGTAAGGTGAACATCATTGGTGAGTTACAAGGCAAACAATTGGAATGAACCATATATCAAAAGACCACAAAAGAGAATATCGCTACAAAGACGGAAATGCTAAATATCGACCACAGCATTTTTCCGAGTTCTGTTAAGTATGTGTGTATGTTTTTACGGTTGCATTGAGTGTCACAAAGAAAGAAGGACATGCATAGAGATTACGAGAGATGCAGAAAAACTCTTCCAGTGAAAAACAAAGAAAAATGACCTCCAACATTTGAATTACGTAGTATATAAAGAAAGTTGTTGAGATGTACAGTAAAATATATATATTTTAGATTTGATTCACAGGTCACTCATGAAATTAACCAATAGCTTGATATTCAAAAGCATGTGCTGAATTACATCCATTAATGGTGCTTAAAAAGCAAATCTATGTAGGAGCTTGTTTTAATGGAATAGAAGTCATTAAAATGTCTAGGGCTAAAAGTTATCTTTCTGGAGTAATTTATATCCTATGTTCTATTGTAAAGTTTTCTTGTCAAGTTCTATGTTCTAACATATTACTGTTATTAACAAAAGTGAGTAACTTTTGCTGATTGATGTGTAACCTGCCTCTTGATGAATTATTTGATATTTATAAAAATAGTGTTTTCATTTTCCACCTTCAAATAAAATGCTTGCAATCACATTGTCTTCAGAAATAGGGATTTTGCATTCCCCTTGTATATTTAAAATTTTTAAATAACATGTTGTATTTTACACTCAATTTTGTGGTTAGCAATTCCACAATAATGGCAGCAAATGGTTACATTTCCTTGAATCATTCACATGGTATTACTGGTAACTCTTCTCTATTTGAAACTCAAGCAAAAATTATGTTTGATTATTTTTGCTGTACACTGCTTGGTCTATTTTGATAATTGAACATTTTGAATATACTTGAATATGTTTACATATTTTTAAATTTTTTATATTATTCAATCATTTTCCATGTACATATTTAGGTCTTTCTGATTCAAAGAATAATTGAAACTCACAGACATCATTTGCCAAATCTGAAGCTTAGATAAACTTAAAGTCTTATCAATCCTAGTAATGATCAGGTAGTGAGAGAGGAGGTAGTTTTTTATTTTCTCACACTCAACTTGTAAATCACTCCTAAACAAGTTCCAAATAAAGACCAAATGCCCCTGACACTTGCTTCATTCTAGAGAAAGCTATAACCTATGGTCAAGATTTCTTTATGAAATATTATTTATGCATGAAAAATAGCAGAGTCAATGATGTGGAACGATGTCAAAATTCAATCAGGCAAACCAGATAGAAAATTTGTGGCCCTTGTAGCTGAGTATCCCAAGTGGGCTATTCCAGTTCTTATTGTGGGGCTTTCAGAGTGTTTCATACATGGTTTGGATATCATTTGTCTCCTCCAAATCTCAGGGTGAAATTTGATCCACAATGCAGTGGTATTTGAGGATGGGGACTATAGTGATTAGGTTTAATGGTTTTTGTTTTTTAATCTTTCACATGCATATGTTTGTGTTCAGGGTTTGTATAGAAACACTACTGTGATTTACTGTCCTTAAGACCCAAGTTCAGGTGTCTGAGACACTGAAAAGACATCCAATCCTTGAATGTGTTCAATGAGCTAAAGGCAGGAAGTGGACACCATATCTTTGTCTAGCATTTCCTGTTTTCCTTCTGACATATTTTTAGTGGTGGATTACAGTTGTACACAATGATGGATTTCTTGTTCCTATTCATACAAGCACACAGTGCAATGCCAAGGAATACCAGCTATGATAAATGCAAAACTCCACACTCATACTCTTTGAATTCCTTCCCTTTGTAACAAATAAATATGCAGCTTTTACTTGCAAACATTAGATAAATATAGAAAAACCAAAGTGTTTTTCACACATGCAAACGATCAGGAAGAATGAATATGAGGGATTTCCTTGCTCCATAAGGAAAGGATAGGATGCAAATCAACCAAGAAATTGAGTTGAGAGTCATCAAAACTTTATATGTGGGGCATTCCTGGGGGGTAAATCTAGTATCCAGAAACTACACACATTTTATATTACTTTGTTAAAAACTTGTATGGTTTTTTGAAAATAAAAACATAAAAATTAAATAAAGTGTATATGCACATATGTATTTTGAAAAAGAATTTAAAACTGTAGTGATTGTTTCTCTTCTACCTATATCCCTGTCTGTTTAATTTGTGTGCATATCCAATCCTATGCACATTCTGTTTGGAGATGGGTAAATAATCCCTTAATAATGTTGGACCACAGAGTCAATACATGGTCAAATTAGACTTCAAAATATGTATATGAGGTGAAATCAGTGGTTTAAAATTAAGTCAGGTTTACCAGCTGCTTCCCGTATGTATTGAAAACACAAGTCATATATAATATTCATATTTCAATCTCAACAAATACTACCAATATGTTGAAACCACTTTTCTGAAATACTCCACAATTTCTTTTTTTGGTGTTTAATGACTCATTGTTCATTTAAAGACATATAAATTCCCAGGCAATAAACTACTCTAAAATCGAATGTGGCTACCTTAAGTTGTTGAAATGCTACCATCTGAAATAGAATCTCATAAAGATTGCAAAGAGCATAGGAAAAGCTAATGGGTCAATGTGAGTCATGAACTGGTGTTTATTAATTAGCTGGTCCTCTGTGCACAACAGTCATGGAAAAGACACAGAAAAGATAAATTTCCTTTCCATAGTAGCAGCTGGGTCAGATTTTTCAAGGCAATTATGTATGTACCAAGGGAGATATTTACGGGAAAAAAACTATAGAAAATAAAGTCCACCAACACAGTTTTGCTGTGAAGAGCAATTTCCCCAAAATTTGCTAAAGTTAATGCTGAGAGCATCATTTTGAAGATTTTTTTTTGCAATGAGTTAAAAAAAAAAAAAAGCACTATGACCACTTCCCAAAGCTCCAAACAAATGCTAGTGTTTTCCGTATGAATTTTGCAATTTAGACAGATGTTTCCTGTCTTTGATTTTGCATGTTTAATATGATGACTGACAGGTGCTGAGTTTTTTTATTGACAATACTAAAGTATTATATGAGTTCAAATTCCGGAATGAAAGATGAACTCTTTTCTGGAATATCTCTGGACTTTCACATAGAAGGAAAGTAGAAGGCACAGGAAGTTCTGTCCGTAGTGTGACTCATGATTTTCATATATATGGTGGTGAATGACACATGTGGCCAGGACCGATACCAACAACGGCTGGGTTCGCCATCTACCATCCATTATTGTAGTTAGCTTTTTGGTTGTTGTGACTGAACAAACCAACAAGAAGAATTTTAGAGGAAGAAAAGTTTTTGTAGGGGTAATGGATTTAGAGGTCTGTCCCCCACATGGTTGGCTCCATTCCTCAAGGGACCAGATGACAGAGAACATCATAGCTGAAGAGTGTGATGGAGGTCGGCAGCTCCAATGATGATAAGGAAAGAGAGAGCAATGAAGCTCAGCTCACCAAATATAATCCCCAAGGGCACATTGCCATTGACCCACCACCTCCAGACAGACTTACCTGCCTTCAGTTACCAGCCAGTTCATGCACATTACGGGATTAATTCACCGATTGGGTCCAGGCACTCATGACCCATTCATTTCACCTCTTAACCTTCTTGCATTGTGTCACGCATTAGTTTTGGGGGACAGCATTCATTGAAATCATAACACCCACAGAATTATGGACATCACAGGAGGATGGTGGAAAGATGGCCATCACAGGAGGATGAAGGACAGATGAAATCACAGGAGGATGGAAACACATGACGATAGAGGGAAGATGGCTTCACACGAGGATGGAGGGAAGATGGTTTCACATGAGGATGGGGAAAGATGATCATCACATGAGGATGGGGGAAAGATGGCCATCAGAAGAACAGAATGAATCCGCATACCAAATATAGGGTGCGGCCAAGTTGAGAAATTGAAGCATGGTTCATACAACAGAGATCCGTGGCATTTGTCTCCAGCTGTGGTCCACATGTCTTTACTATCATAGCAGGAACCTAGATTTTCCTTCCTAGGTCCATGTTAGCAATAGTATCCACCACCCTTTCCTGTATCTAGTGATTTTTTTTTAGACGTGTTAAAAAAATGATAGGAGAAAACAAGGTCATTCTGCCATGTTGTCCCTTACGTCCAATTTGTTGATCATGTGTGTAAATGTTTAAATTTCCACAAACTATTCATGGACCTCTTCCATTTGTGAACTACTTATTAAGAACCACCAGGGATGGTCTTCTTGACAGATACTATTTCCATTCATGCCACAGATTGACTTTTGGGTGATTATTATTTTTAATATGGTTTTGGTTCCTCCTATATTTTTTCTTCTCTCCAGTTCAAGAATGAACTTGCAAACACAACTCAGTGATTGACAGGAGAACAATCTCATCTTCATGACTGGGTTTGCGTTTCCTACCACCACTGTAAGAAGTGGGTACCAACATGGCGGCTTATAACAACCCACATTTGATGATAGCTCAACTTGAGATGTTACAAGTCCAACGTGGACCCAATGAGGCTGTGATGGAGAGGTGGATAGGTCTCTATGCATTTCTGGTATCCTACTGGAGTTAATCCCTCTTCTGTCTCCAAATGCATTCGTCAGCTCCATGGCTTCTTCTCCACCACCCTGGCCATCAATATCTCACGGCATCAACACTCTTTTAAAAAGTCCTGATTCTTCGTACCACGTGAATTGATGAACCCAAACTTCATCGACTCCGTGGACCCAATTCCACCGCATATTGACTTCAGCGTCTTCTGTGGAAAAATTTTTGTTAGACGTCAACTGTTTTACTCCAAATTGCATCCGACGGATGGATCACTGAATTTCTGCAGTTGTACTCGAAAAGCTCTTCCATCAAGATTTATCAAATTCAGAATAATTGACATCTTTTGCATGGTTAAGATTTTGAACAGAATAATTCTTTTCTGTGTGTGTTTGTAGCGGACAGTTGTGCTTATGGTAGGGTGTTCAATATTCTTACTGGCTTCTATCTACTGGAAACCATCCACATGTTCCCACCAACGCCTTACAACCAAAAACGTGTCTTGACATCTTATTATTGGTATAGTGAGTAGGTAATGAACTCCAGCTGAGAACCACTAGTTGGCAGTCTTTTAATCTAAATCTCACAAATTAGTGGCTTACAAATGACCTGTAGTGGTTCTGGCAGTGGGGACTTGGAAATCTGATGTCAGCATGCTGTCAGTCAAAAGTTAGGAGGAAGAGTGGGGCAGGACTCTCTGCAAACTTCTGTGGGACCCCAATAAAATTGGAGTGCATGGTGTCCCTGTCCTCTCTAGAAGACACCCTCTGTCCCTTGAAAGAGTCCCCTTCCCCTTTTTAATTCCTTCAATCAACTCCTGCCTGTCACTCTGAGTGACAGCTCTGAAATTTTAATGACTTGATCACAAGAATCAGGGTTTGGAGGGAAGCTCACACTGCCCCCGTTTCCCAGAACACCCATCTCCATGACACTAAGATGGTGGACACTGCTGTGGTTTAGATATGATATGTTTCCGAAAGGCTCCTGTGTTGATGGTTTTGTGCGAATATGGGATTTGGTGAAGTCATTGGATTGTGATGTGTTTGACCTCATGGGTGGATTAATCCATGGACAGTTGGTGGAAGTTGTAGGCAGGTGAGACACGATTGGAGAAAGTACATCTTGGGCAGCTTGCCCTTGGGGACCAGACCTTGTCCTCAGACCGTTCATCTCCATCTCTGCTTTCCAGCTGCTGTGAGCTCAGTGGCTCTGCGTCCACCTTCCGCCATATTGTTTTGTCTTTGTCAGGTTGAAAGCATTGGATCCAGTTGACCATAGACAAAAACCTCTGAAACCCTGAGCCCAAACAAACCTTTCCTCCTCTATCTTGATTGTCTCAGCAAAGAACAGCTTTGTAACATAAGTACTAGTAGCACTCAGGACCTCAAGAGTTCCCAAATGCCATAACTCCTACACCCACTGCCTTGGATTTTAGTGCACAAATTCCGAGAAAGCAAGATGGATGCGTTCTGACCACAAGTGTGATGCAGTGAAGCCTCTGACCTCTGCAAATGGGGTTCCCAAAGCAGGAATATTTCATTATGCAACCAGAAACCCCTCGGTGTAGATGCAAACAAAAAGTTAGCTCCGTGTAATTCAAGAGAGCATGGAAGTCCAGGTTGCGAAGAGGGTGTCCGAGAGCTTCAGGGATCTTCGTTCAGTGTTGATGTTGGAAATCATTGAAGACCCCACACACATCCTGCAGCAGAGTTTGCCAGCAGGAGTTCTCCATGGTCTTCTCAATCTTCTTAGGTGTCATGGTTTCTTAGGTCTTCTGCACCAATGTCGTCCAACAGATAAGGACCGTGCATGGTCAGTGCAGGTTCCGCATGGGGCAAAGGTGGTCACCAAATCATGCAACACTGGTTAGAGCTGCGTGACTCTTGGCAGCATGGAAGGAGGCCTTTCAAACAATGGTTTCATTGCAGAAAATAATTTCTTGCTGGTCTTTCCTGCTCCAAATGCAAGACAGAGAGTCCCCTGGGGCCATGTTCAACTCCAAAGCCTTCGATGACTTTTGTGTTCCTGGAATAAGATAAATGGCTCACATGGTTTCTGACGAGTTGCAGAAATATCTTGCAAAATATTTGCAACAAGAAGATTTTGTTCCCACTGATCACCACCCCCATTGGTATAATTATCCACAAAATCTTGCTGTTGAAATATGGGTTTCCATCTTCAGGATGGGCTCAAAGCCGTCGATCTCGAGAGAATAATGGGAAAAGATGGAAAAAGGATGATAAATGCTTCACTGTTTCAGTGGTTTTAATTAAAACATTTGTCATCCCTGAAACTAATTAGTAATTACATAAGAACTTTATTACTCCGTGCCAAAGAAACATTACTTTGAGGTTCAGAGCAGAATTGAGTTTCGAGTAAATAATTGTTTAAGTCAGAATTAATTACTTCATAAATTATGTAGCCACGAGATGGCTTTAATGAACTTATGTTTGTTAATAAATGTGTCAAAGTCTTCTTTTCTTCAGTACCTAACAGGCGTATTGCTTAATAATTTTATCGACGACCAAAGCAAATTACGCAATGATTTTATATGGATTAAAATGTTCCGCACACTTAACGTCCGAGGATGCCGTATGCTATAAAAAACCTATTTTATTTTGGTGGTGGGTGCGAGAAAAAGGTCAAAAATTAAAATGCGTATATGTTTTCGTATACGTCAATTAGGAAACAGAATGTTGGACTGGATCTGAAATTCAGGGTGGTGCACTTTGTGATAATTGGAGAAGATGCTGTGAAGTTCTCACGAGGTGAGAATAGTTCCTTGGAGTCGTTGTGAGTGTGCAAATCTTCCTACGGTCAAAATGCTACAGAGTGGATGCATTCGTTATAGGAGACCGAGTTTCTCCACCATTGCTGGACAGGAAGCAGGTTTAGTGTGTGCAACCAAATTGCATGAATTCCTACAGGCAGCTCACACCCATGCACAAAATGCAGGGCATAGCATGGATCCTACAGGGAGCTCACACCCATGCACAAAATGCAATGCATAGTATGAATCCTACAGGGAGCTCACACCCAGGCACAAAATGCAGGGCATAGCATGGATCCTACAGGGAGCTCACACCCATGCACAAAATGCAATGCATAGTATGAATCCTACAGGCAGCTCACACCCAGGCACAAAATGCAGGGCATAGCATGGATCCTACAGGGAGCTCACACCAATGCACTAAATGCAAAGCATAGCATGGATCCTACAGGCAGCTCACACCCATGCACAAAGTGCAATGCATAGCATGGATCTTACAGGCAGCTCACACCCATGCACAAAGTGCAATGCATAGCATGGATCTTACAGGCAGCTCACACCCATGCACAAAGTGCAATGCATAGCATGGATCCTGCACGGAGCTCACGCCCATGCACAAAATGCAATGCATAGCATGGATCCTGCACGGAGCTCACGCCCATGCACAAAATGCAGGGCATAGCATGGATCCTACGGGAGCTCACACACAGGCACAACCTTCACTCTGTAGCTTGGATTTCTACTCCTTTTTCTCTGTAAAGGGAGTTTTTGAGGGTGTGCTGTAGGGAAGGGAGACGGAGCTCTCAGGTTGCGTCTTGCCGTGCTCTGGAAGGAATTGGTCAAAACTTGCACTGACCAGGGGATTTCTGGAGATCTGTGGATGACGTCTCCTTTTTCCTTCTAACCCTGGGACTTTTGCTTTGGACCGTTCATCCTACACATGTGTTTTCCGAAATGGCTTTCTCAGGTTTTCCAGAAAGATTTGTTGAAGCCCAAGCACCTGGTGACTGGGACGGGTCCTTGTTAGGAAATTGTCTTTGAGGATGCAATCAGGGTAAGCTGGGGTCACCAGGGTGGGACATAAGCCATGTGACTGGTGTCCTTGTAAGGACAGGGACTAGGACACAGACTCAAAGATAAAGAGAGGAGGAGCCATGTGGAGATGGAGGCAGAGGCTGGTGGATGGAAGGAGTCCTGGAGCCCCAGGAGGAGGGAGAGGCAGGAAGGAGCCTCCCTGGAGGCTGTGAAGGGATGAATTTCCTGTTCACATCTGGGTCCCTTGTGCATGTAAAATCTTTATAATAATGTGGAAGAGAAGGCAAACGGGGTTGAGAGAATCCTTACACCAAGTCCATAATTTCTCTGTCCACAGTTCCCCCACACCCCTATGCATAAACTTTTCCTTTTAGCATAAAGCAATTTTTCCCCTCTTTGTTTTTTTTTTTGTTTTTTTTTTTAGACAGAGGGAGAGAGTGAGAGAGGGAAAGAGAGAATAAATTTTATTTATTTTTTAATGTGGCTGCACTTTCCTTGACACTTAATTGTGTATAGGGTACTGGAGTTTGAACCCAGTTCCTTTTTCATGCCAGGCTAGTACTCCAACTGATGAACCATCACTCCATCCCCACAAAGCAGATTTTTAAAACCTAGAGCTTAAATCATCCCACTCGTGTCTCTCCAAAAGGGCTAGGCACAGAGAAATTGTAAAGAATTGCCTAGTATGTATTCTACGGAATGCATGAATGAACCTTTTGATTGTTTATTGAGATTTCAAAGATTTTCAGGCTCAAAATACCTATCAGCCTTGATAGCTTTTTGCAGAAGAGCAACTGTGAACAGTTCTCAACTGGTAGATTCCTCAGTAAGTACAAGGCATAGAGAAACCGGTGTTTTTCTGTCATTATTCTGTGAATAACTATAATTTGGCATGACATAGAATCAATTTGGGCCGCTGATTTCCCCCTGTAACCACTGCCGTTATACAGGGAGCTCCGTTCACCGTCCCCAAAGCAAATATCAGAACCTGTGTTCTGAGAAAGCGTCTTGGGCATTTACCACTCCTCCACCTGCTATTAATATTATTTTTTTTTCTTTCTAAAGTTTTATTTGATGTTAACACGTTTCGTCCAAGTTGCTCTCATCCTTCGGTAGTGAAGGAAGAGCGTGGACTTGATTTAGGAGTCTGAGCGTATTGCAAAACAAATTAAAGTAATTACATGAAAGTAAAAATCCTTTTAACTGCAGAAACCGAATTATTAATGGACTAGACAGCAATCAAATGTTGCATCTTAATTAAATAAAGTGAAATGTGTTCCTTTTTCGAATTTTTTTTTCTGACAGGGGCTGGAGGTTGGGGAGATATTCCTTCGGTATAGGAAACCGTGTTTCGGTTTTTTCCTTCTTATATTTTTCATTGGTGCATTGTAGTTGTTTGTAATGACGGGGTTTGTTCTCGTATATTAGTAGATGCTCACAACACAGCAATAAAATTTGGTCAATATTATCCCCAGGCCTCACTCCCCGACCTCCATTCTCCTGTCCCCCAGATTTCTTGCCTCTCTTCTGGGTTGTATATGTTTCCCAAAATACCCAACTACAGTTACATAACTCTTATAGCTACGCAGAGCTTTTTTTATATGCATGATGATAATATTTACAGGGACATCCTTATAAAACCTTGGACTATATTTTGCTTTATCTCAGTTCCAACATTTTCCCTTCTCCTCCCTTCCTATCACCTCTTGTTATTTTTAGATATAATTAACAGTAGGATTAAATATTTACATTTTTATAAAGGCATGCAGTATATCGTATTCAAGCATATTACGTGGGATCTTGCAACTATATCTCATAAATATTGACATGTTACATTTTTCTAAAAATTCACTTTTTTCTTTTTTAAATTTTTATTAAGAAGTTCAGTTGCCAAAGAAGCTTAAATGAAGTGTTGATATGATTAGATCAAGATCCTTCCCAGCACTAGCCTGCTCCCTCACCATCTTCCAAACGTGGTCCATTTCTTCTACTGATTTTTGATCATTTTTTTTGACTTTTTAAGTTTTTATTGATTACATGGTGATTGTTTAGCATCTCAGAGGCACAAAATATACTTTTCTATCCTCGTTTTCTCTCCCACTGTTCATCCTGTCTCTCCTTCCCTTTTTTCTACTCTACTAGGTTTCCTTCAGCTACTCTGGTAATTTGCATTCAAATGGTTCAATAGGTAATCTGATCCTTCCCTTCCTTTATTTTCCTCTAGCTTCCACATGGGAGAGAAAACACTGAGTTTCTGAGTTTGATGGATTTCATTTAGCATGATTTTCTCCATTTCCATCCAAATATTGGCTACGACCATGATTTCGTTCTTTTTAACAGCTGCGTAGATATCCCATCCGTGTGCTATCATGGAGCATTTGAGTGTGTCTAATTGTTGTTATTATTTAACAAGGATGTCTTCAAGTTCCATGCATTTATTGCCTATGGGAGGAAATTACCTTTTTAGAATTAAAAAAAAAATGAGTGTATTATGGTTAAACACAATAGCAGGGATTTTTTGGACGTCTTTGTAAATGCATATAACACGGTTTTAGGATTTGCTGAATCTCTTCTCCTGTGCTGATTCACAGCATCTGGTTGATCATGCGGGGCTGGATAACTCTGTGCAAGAGGTCTTAATACCTGAAAGGAAGAGGCAAAAGGATCCCAAGTTCAAGACCATCCTGAGCAACTTAGTAAGATCCTATCTCAAAATAAAGAATAAAAAGAGCTGAGGAAGTGGCTTCTTGATAAGATGCCCTTGAACTTAATCTGTAGAATGCACCTCCCTGAAAATACGCAAAAAAAAAATAAATAAAATAAAAATAAAAAAAGGAGGAGTTCCATGAAATATATACTTGTTAAATTCTTAGAGAGACAAAGATGGAATTCAATAGCTGCAAATCCCACTTCTTAACTATTTTATAATCCAAAGTGCACAAAGCTTGCTAAACTCTCTTTTGTACCAAGATAAAATGTTCAGTATATTTTTCCGCATTAAAAAAAAAAAACACAAAATATGATTTTCAAACCTACCGAGCTCTGAACTCAGTTATCTAGAAAACACAATAGGACGTGTAGATTTTTCAAGGTTTGGGAAGGTTTGCAGACATGGTCTGCTTTTTCGGGTCTTTTTATTTGGATGCATGATAGAATTAAGAAAAGGGAACTGATCACTGATGGATGATGAATAAGTTTTGTTTGCATTTTGAAAATCTACTGCCAAAATCCTACACTCTTCCGAAAGAAATTAATGTTCATTTTTATTGCTCTATTTCATATAATATTTCCATTTCCCCCACATTCAACAAGGATCTTGTGGCACTTTTGGGTGCCTATTGCAGGAGTTGGAGATGTAGAGAGTAAGGAAGAGCAGGAGCCCTGTTGTGCATGAAAAGATGAGGCTGCAGGCACCCTGGCAGCTTCTCTGGGTATGTGAGGAGGAGGAGCAGATGGAGCAGGAGGAGGAGGAGATGGAGGAGGAGAAAGAGGAAGAAGAGAAAAGGAGGAGGAGGAGGTGGAGCAGCAGGAGATTGAGGCTAGACTTTTGCTAAACCTTTGGAGCTCATCTATAATTAATAAATCTTCTCCACGTAGCCTCTGTGTTTCCATATGTGTGTGTGTTCGCATGGAGGTGTGTGTAATTTTACAGATACCAGAAAACACCCTTTTAAACAGCAGCAGAGGGAGCCAGGCTCCCCTCCAGCTTGCACAGTTAGAGGTCTTGGCAGGTTTTGGTAAATTGGTTTTCTTTTCAGGGGTCAGTTTAGAAGGTTAGGTTTCTTGCAGGGAGCTGGATTTTTGCTGCAAAACACATTAATTGTTTGCAGCCACGGGAGTCTAGAGGAGGAGCAGCAGGTCAGAGGATTCTTAGCAGATGATTTTCCAATCCCTGCATCTTCTTCTCTCTCTTCTGTTCCTCTCTGCTTCCCTGGCTGCATCCCGCACCTTCCAGCACCCGAAATGCACAAAAACTCTCGTATTTTAAGTGTTTCCAATGAAGATCCAGATTCCTGCTTGGAGATATTAGTGATGCATTGATTTTTCCTGCAACGCAGTAGTTTTATGATTCTTTCCTTTAGATTTAGGTAGGGATCTGCCTATTCCTGTTCCAGCAATTTCCATAATTGAATATTTAAGTTGCTTTTCTAATAGAAAATTTTAGTCTTTCAATTTTTTTAGTGTGTAAGAAACTCATTTGTGATTCTCTTTAGAGATCTTTGGGGGATTTATCGACCTGCGTATCATCTATCATCATTTATATATGGTTTGATTACCCTGGGTGGGGCTGCTCCTGGCACCTGGTGAGCGGAGCCCAGAGAGGCTGCTCCACATCCTGCAGCGCACAGCACAGAGAACCTCAACCCCAGAGGCCACAGTGCAGAGGCTGAGAAACCTGTTTTGTGCATGTGAATTTCAATGCTGAGACTCCGCTGTAGCTCAGGACGTCTCGGTGGGTCGGTTTGGGTGAGCAGCCCTGATAAATTCTCACCCTGCGAATGCTTGCGTGGATCTGCAGGCTCCTGTATCTTCTTCCTGGAGGCAGTGACAGGGTTGATAGAGGCACAGAGGCTGTTTCCTGGCCAGTGGCCGGATGATGTGTGAATCAGCTTTTCAATGTTGCGCTTGTGAGTTAAGCTAGTTCTGAACATCGGATAAGCTCCTTCTGCTTTGAGTGAGAATCACAGAAAAAGTCTCCTTTATGTTCACAGAAAGAAAATATTTCTTGATCCAGTCTTTCTGAAGGTTCTTTCTTTCTTTCTTTCTTTCTTTCTTTTTCTTTCTTTCTCTTTCTTTTTTTGTACTGGGAATTTAACCCAGGCGTGCTTAATCTCTGAGCCACATCCCTTTTACTTTTTATTTTAGCAAGGCAGAGTCTTGCTAAATTGCTGAGGCTGGCCTCTAACTTGCAATCCTCCTGCCTCAGCCTCCCATGTCAGTGATATTTCAGCCCTGCCTTGGCTCTTCCTTCTTAAAATTTCCTCATAGAAATGCTAATGTGAATAGATGCTTACTTCCTTTACCAAAATCTATGCAGGCTCAACTGCTGTGTGTTGAAAGTTTGAATTGAGAGAGGACTCTCTGAACCAGTACCAAGCTGGACAGAGTCCTTCCCATCCCTGCGCTCTTTGAACAACTACACATTTTAATGAATTTGTAACCGCACAATTTTAAATTATAAAACCGAGTTGACACACTTCCTTCCTTATCATGAAAATGAGAAGAAGTGGCAGAGCCCTCAGAAAAATTAAAATCACCTTGTGTAACTTTCCTTCCTCCAAGAGATGAGATTTTCTTAAAAGGTTGCCTCATCTTACAAAAGAGTTGATTAACGAATTATTGTGCGTAATTGTAGGTAGTAGTCTATGAAAAAATAAGAGTAAGCAGTATCCTAATAAATGCTATTTGTAAAGGAAAATTGGATTTTATACAATTTGCTAAAATAATGTCAGATAGACAAAAATTAAATGAAATAATTTTGCGTATTTAATAATGATGCACACAGAATTTTCACAGTGTCTAAGGCAAAGGGAACATTTTAGATAAGTGGAAACTTTGGAGAAGTTCCTTTTCCAAATTGATAGTTTGAGTTAATGAATCTGCTGTGTCTCACCGAATCTTGAGAGTTTTCTCTCTTTCCTTCCCCACCTTTCTGTTTTCTCTGTTTCCTCCTAACCACGATTGCGGTCTCTGTCTTTTTTCTTTGCTGATCTTTTGCATTAAAATACTTGGGGCTCCTTAAAGCGCCCTGGGTTCAAGGGAAACCACCCCAGCTCCTGCCTTGCAAGCACCCGCTGATTGACAGGCGAGTGATTGACAGGCGAGTGATTGACAGGCGAGTGATTGACAGGCGAGTGATTGACAGGCGAGTGATTGACAGGCGAGTGATTGACAGGCGAGTGATTGACAGGCGAGTGATTGACAGGCGAGTGATTGACAGGCGAGTGATTGACAGG
>PVKS010036031.1:0-19650 GCA_004027875.1 Aplodontia rufa | reverse complement strand
GCCTTTCTACATTTTTGCTTTATCTAGATTTCTCAGAAATGTTGGTGTATGTCTCTGTGTTTCTTTTGCTCCTTGTTGTGGAGTTTCTTTCTAGAGGAGAGTAGGAAAATGATTCTTTTACGCTAGAGTCTTTCAAGATTTCAACCTAGAATTTGTTTTTTACTTGGTGTGGAAGAAGCAAATCAATCCACTGAATAATCCATTAATTCTTAATCTATTCTCAATGGTCCCTCTGTCATGTTTCAAGTCACACATTTTCATGAAATGATTTCCAACTCTAAGCCATATATTTTATCTACTCAAAAAGATAATTGAGTGATATTGGATCATTCTAAGTGCCAGAACTGTACTACCTTAATAACTATGTTGATATAATTACGCTTCAAGTCTTGGTATCTGTCAGCATAAATACCTTACCTCTGCTTATTCTACCTCAAAATGATCTTGGCTGTGTTTTTGCACTATATATTCTTATGAAATTGGGAAATATCTTGTTGAGTTCCAAGTAAAAAAAAATGATGTAATATTTTATTGTAGTGAATTTATGTACTCATTTAGGTAGAAACAGAAACTTCACAACTCATTAGCATAGTGTTTATCTTCATTTTTTCATATCTCCTTTTGGCCCTTCAGCAGTAGTTTTGAAAGTTTTTGCCAAGATACAATTTTGTTATGGGTATATTTAGTAACAATATACCTGTATTCCTATTAAAAATGGGATTTTAAAAGAACATTATTTTCCAATTGGATATTTCTATATACAAGTGTCAAATGTTGTTTTCTGAATTGAACTGAGATTCCCAGCAATGTATCTTCTAAGTTATTATAATTTATTACAGTTATAATTTCAGCATTTTGTATAGTATAGCACAATTACTAAATAAAGTTATTATTTCTTCTATACACATCGTTTTTTTTTTTTTTTGCACTTCACTTTTAATTGTCGTAAAAAAAAAAGCCATGAATTAATAATTCTGAGCCAGGCATACAGAAATCACAGAAAAAAATAAAATAAATAAAAAATTATCTATGTGATGAATATGCTGAAACTTAAATTCAACTTCAGTTATGTATTTTTTAAATCAAAATCTCCTCCACCCTCCTCAAGTCAACTCCATTAAATCTGTCTCATACAATCAAAGTATCAGTAAGAGGTTTTACCATGGGCTTATGCTGTTCTTCTCAAACTTCTACCCTATGTCCAAATCTGACTTAATTATTTTTATCCTACTCATATCCTACCTATTACCCAAATATTTTCTAATATGCTCAGATGAAGCATTTTTTAAAAAAATTTCCAATGAGATCATTTATTGAGTAGTTCTTTTGAAAGTTAATTATGAACAACATTAGAACAATTGTTTCACTATTAAAATCATGTTGCTTATAATTCATAATTTAAATGTTTTACTCAGATGCCATTTATCAAATTGTAGATTTTTGGTGTTGGGGGTCAAACTCAGGGTCTTATGAATGATAGTCAAGTGTCCTACTACTAAGTCACATCTTCAGTCCTCAAACTGTGTTTTACATGCACTGAAGCAAGGATCTGCTCTTTGGATATTTGGGGTGAGGCAAAGACTGTAGTTAACTAAGATGTGCTGAAGCTGACTCATCGCACAGGTAGCAATCTCTTCGACTCCCCACAAAGCGTTCACAGCATTCTTTGCAAATGTTACGGTGCTGAGTAAATACTTGTCTAGCAAGAAATAAAATCTTTCATTATGTTCATAGCATAAAGCCAGTGGTATATTTTTAAATATAATATACAACTCTTTGGCTTTTAAAATATATTTAAAAAAGAATGGAGTTCATTGGTACTCAAACCCAGAAATAGACACCATTTAAAATTAAGATGGGGACTTCTTCAAAGAGCAAGCTTCCTGAATGTGTTCACATTTTCTCTCTCAACTGGTCTCCTCTCCTCTCATGTAATTCTTGTGGGAATTTTATACATGTGTTCCCCAAGATGCAACTCGATTTCACTCTAAACCCTTGCAAACTAGTGTCTTATTAATATAGGATGAGAAAACTCTGAAAAAAGAGGAAAGATAGAATAGAGAAATAAAAAGATCCCCATGAACTAGGGACTGAATATTTAGTCCAGCTCAATACATATTGTGAAGCCTAATTCTTAAAGGAGATGATAAGCTTCAGACAAGTGAGACCTCATGAATAGGATCATGCCTTTATATGTCTCCAGAAAGTTCTCTTTTCCCTTGTGCCTCCTGATCAGGGTGAGAAGATGGCCATTTAGGATCCAGGAGGAGAGTTCTAAAACACCATGGCATTTGCAGTCACCTTGATCTTGGACTTCCCAGGCTTTTGAGCTGTGAGAAATGAGTGTTCGCTGCTCGATCCAAGTCTAAGTAGGTTTGCTGTTATAGCTTGAACTGACTGCAATACCATATCAATAGGATTTTTTAAATCATGTTTGCTTCTTTTGATTCTTTCCAAAGACAGAATGCATAGCCTAGGAAAACAGGTTGAAGAAACCAAGCAAGACTCTTTAGAACAAGAAAGAAAGATTAGGGACTTAGGGGAAAGACATGGTAGTTCATGAGAAATAAAGACAAAGCCAAGCGTACTGGGTATGGAAGTTATGAAGGGCAACAACGTTGAAGAGAAAATGAGTGTGGAAACTGTGGCCAAGTGGTAAATGGCCACATGGGAAATACCTCGGGGATGATTTCTTGCTATTAAATGTGAAATTATTTGGGTGTGGATTTTGTGTTAATTCAATTCAGTTATCTCTGTGGCAAGACATTGGAATTCCATTTTTTGAGTACTGTGGTGCCTCTCACTGCTGTCACCCACTGCATTCACTGTTTGAAGTTTCTGGCAAGGTCTTGTAGCCACTGTAAATTCTGAGAATTCAAATTTTCCTAAGAATCCTATAGCATGCTATTCTTGACAATGTATGCACACAAGCATGTGTACATAAGTGTGTATGCATTTTGATTTTAAAGAGACATCAGGACAGTGAGAAAGAGAGAGAGAGAAAGAGAATCAATCTTTTTTAGTTTTTCATGTGGCTTTTGTTGCTCCAACACTTCATTGTGTACGTGGTGCTGGGGTTCTAACCCATGTCCTCACACCTGCCAGGCATGTGCCATAACTGCTGAGCCATTATGAAAATAACTCTAAAATGTTTTATTTTTATTAGCATTAGCAAGGAATTGTGGTCAATCATAAATAAATGGACAAACGGACTCTGAACCAGGACATCTTTCTTTTTCACCCTGAGCAGAAGAAGGATTTTTTTTCTTTTCTAAAGAATAGAACTTAAAAGTTTCAGAGGGCTAAACATGAGTTCTCAGAAAAAGAGAAACTAGCACAAAATGGTCAATCAAAGGAAAGATAGTCTGGGGTCATTGTCATTTGTTCACACCCTAGTTGATTTTTTTATTTTTGCTCCATTTTCATTTCTTTCTCTATTTAAGTGAATCCTTATGGCACACAATTGTAACTTGGAGTTCATTTGCAAGCCAAAGCTACAAGAAGAGGAAAAATGGACTGTCACATTCCCAACAGTGGCTGATTTAAGAGTCTATGTGCTGCTGCTTTGTTTTTCTTCTTTATTTTAATTTCCTGCCTCAGAAATGACATTTTCCAACTATTTTCCTTTTGGTGATACTGGCACATGCCACAAGAAAAAAGTAGGCACAGCTTTATCACATTAAATTTCATGTAATATTAAATTGTCAAAAATAGAGATATTATGTTCCAGATTTGTTGATGAAGGAATGATGTAAATAGTATCTCTTTTTAATGGCATCTAGAACAACTTTAGGATGATTTTTTTAAAAAATGTATAAGCACAGTCTTTACTTTGAAAATAAGAAAAAAAATGTAACCTGGACCTCAATTTCCCTCTCTCTCCCTTTTCTGCTTTTAGAATAACAACACTAATGGAAGAAACTCCCTCTCATTTCTTAGCCTTTTATATTTAAAACACAAATGTGAAGAAGGGCCACTATGAATAATGGATTTAGAAAATTATTTTTTTTCCTAATTTTGTAGGGAAAAGTTCTGGATGGAAGTACTACCTGTCACCAATTCTGAAAGTTAGAGAGATTCTTGCTGTTCTCCTATCCTGATCAGATGGCCTAAGCCCTTTATAGATCCTAAGTATTCTGGGCAGATATGGTGAACTTTTACAATGATATGCTATTAGTATCATTTCCAAATTGTGTTTTTCAAATTAAAAAAATTAACAAATAATAGAATTTCTAGCTTTCTCCTGATGAACGTATAGAAGTCCTGTCTTCTGAACTGAATTCTCTTGAGTCTCCTCCTTACTGAAAACAGTATAATTCACAGAAAGGACCTCAGGTGATACAGAGGTGTTACAGAAAACCTCTTCTTTGGTGGTATAATATACATACACTGGGTAAGACGCTCCTTGGCCCCTAATTGGCAAGTTTTCCCCATCTTCCCTCTTGCAATAATACATTTACAAATGATATCATTTAAAAATACTGATTAGATGCTTTCGTTTTTTTTTGTACATTACGGAGATGAACAATGCTTCCTTATGTTTTTTATTTAATATTCATCTACATTATTGAAATGAACGATGCTTCCTTGTGTTTTTTATTTAATATCTAAGTTGATAAATGCTAATTGTGCACATTTATAGGATAGAGTGATATTTGGACACATGTTTAAAGTGTGCAGTGATCAAATCAGGTTAATTAGCATGGCTCAAACATTTATCGTTTCTTTAAGTTGGGGGCATTTAAATGTTTCTTTTCTATTTACTTGAAGTTGACAATAGCATACTGTTAATTGTGGTCACCCCACAGTGTTATATAACATTAGAAAATTTCCTAATCTAACTGTAAGTTTGTACCTCTTAACCAACCTCTGTCTACCCTCCCTCAGCTCTACCAGTCTCTTTAATTTACATTTATGAGATAAACATTTTAGCTTCCACATATGAGTGAGAAAATGTGGTATTTTTCTTTCTCTGTGTGTGGCTTATTTCACTTCACCTAATATCCTCTTGTTGCCACACATATTTTATGGGTAGATGATATTCCATTGTGTATATGTACTACACTTTATTTTCCATTCATTGGTTGATGGACACTTATGTTGATTCTGTATCTTGAAGAATATTTTGTTTTCTTGAACCTAGGATTGAACTCAGGGCACATCACCAGTATGGTTTTTAATCTTTTTTTGAGACAGAATTTTGCTATGTTGCTTGAAAACTCACTATGTTGCTGAAGCTGGCTTTGGACTTGAGATTCTCCTGCCTCAGCCTCCCAGGTTACTGGGATTACAGGTGTGAACCACTACACCTTGATCATTTCTTTTTCTTTCAATACTCAGTACTGAGTTTTCCAGATCGTGTAGTCCTTTCACCTTTGAGGAATGTCTTTCCTGTTTTCTTTAATGGCTTTGTTGTAATTCATATTCCCACCAAAATGTTAGCAGTTCCTTTTTTGAACTTTTGCTGAGATTTTTTATCTTTTGTTTTTTTGATAATGACCATTCTAACTAAAGAGGGATGGTATCTCAAGTGGCTTAAATCTGCATTTCCCTGTTGATTAGTAATGTTGAACATTTTTAAACGTATTTACTGGTAATTTCTATGTGTTCTTCAGAGAAGTATCTATTCAAATCATTTGCCTATTTTAATCAAACTATTTTTATTACTAATGTGTGTTCTGTATATATTATAAACATAAACCCCATGTGAGATGAATAGCTTGCGATGCTCTTTTTATGTATGATGAGCGTTTGAATTCCCCTCATTCTGTGTGTGTAAATACATCTGTTTTTTTGGAGGGGTTCTTGTCATATGAAAATAATGCCTTTTCATGTTTGTGGGAAAGATTTTCCATTTCTTGAGAGTCTATTGCATGGATAATTTTATGTGTCAACTGGGTTACGATGCCCAGTTTTTTGGTCTAACAGTAGTCTCCATGTGATTAGGAAGGATTTTTTAGATGTGATTAAGTGAATATATTTTTAAATAAATAGATCAGCTTACATAATGTGGGTGGGTATCATCCCATGTGTTGAAGGCTTTAAGTGCTGAGGTAAGGACTCTTGGAAGAAGGGTTTCTACCCTCTAGCTCCCTTCAGACTCACAACTGTAATATCCACACTTGTTGGTACATTTAACCTATTAGCCTGCCCCGAAATTTCTCATCTTAAGAGTCCCCAGCAATTGTTATTTGCAGATAAGAAAAATAAACATCAGAAATATGAAGTGTTAGACCTGGAAATTTACCCTCTACTCACTGTTTTGAAATCCACAGACTCACACACTTATTGGAACCTACTGTCTCGGGCCCCTATTGGAGGGTTCCCACCCTACTGAAAAACTCAGTTTAATCTCCACCCTACTGAAAACCCCAAATTAAGCAGAAAACTCACACCTTGGGTCCTCCCTCCCTCATTCCCTATTTATCTATCCCAGGATGTAAGCTATAGGTGGGTCCCAGGGACAAAGTGAAATTTATACCCACAGGAAATGACTGTGGTCAGGAACTGACCACTCCCTTTGTGGGAGACACCTGGCTTGGCATGGAGGAAACACCAGCATAAATACCCCAAACATTCCTCTTTTCACTTTCACATCCCTTGAAGATTTCTCTGACTAAGCAGAAGCAAAGGGTCCAGGAATTTCAAATCCATGAACTGGACTTCCTTCTAGGGCACAAGCAATAAATAGCAATACCTTTGTTAAGAGGCAAACAGACATCACCTAGCACATCATGAAGAAGTTCATATGTGATAAAATAGGAAAAATATGATTAATTTTTATTCTGTCTCCTGTTGGTGTTTTTTGTGAAATGTATAAATAATGGTGCAACTTCCATAGTATATTAGAGAAGTTAATATATCAGGCCATTCCCACATGTCATGAACCTGTTAAGATTAATAGGTCAATAATGACCAAACCAGTAAAAATATTTTTTTCATAAATAAGACCGATTCACAAATCACCACTTCTGTTTTCAATCATTTTAAGAGAGTCTTGCCAATCCCACTGTACTTTTTGCGACCTCCCAGCAGTTTCCTCCATATTGGCGGCAACAGGGTATTGGAAAGAACAAAGCTCTGTCTTCTGGGGTCTGATGGTATGCTTTTTCCATTTCTCTTTCATATGCACATTTTTGCACAGTTTCTTCTTTTCTGTATCAAAGCCCATTCTCAGAAAAGGATTTGCACATGCAGTTGTTCCTAGGGGTATCAATTGTCAGCATATCAGTGTGTCCCCAATAGGTGAAAATGATATTACAGAAGGGGTGGTGTGACAGATGACACAAGAACTCAAAAGTATTGTAAAGCTGGGGAACCTGTAAAGAAAAGATTGAAGAAAACACACACGGTATATAATTCAGGGTATTTTTTGCTTGTTTTTCAGCAATGTTTATAAGATTCCATTTTTTTCACAAGACTTAGGGCTTACAAATCATATTTGTGCATTCATTAATTCCATGAAGATTTAGGATCACTCGAGGCAAACTTGGCAAATAATTTCCCTCTGTGAAATATATGAAATCTCACATTCAGGAGAGGAGAAATGAAGTTTAAGTCACACACTTAGTAGGCAATGAGGGTGGTGTTTTCCAGAATTCACTTCTTGTAGAAGTTACTCAATACTGCTTAACTCTTAAAAGTACCTTCCTTTCTATTGGGTACTTATGAGAAAATTATCTATGCCTATCTATATCTATTGAATACTCTATGGTAATCAAACAGTGATTTGAAATACTGGCTTTACCTCAGAATCACCTGTAATCTTAATATATGAAGGCTCTTCACTGGTCACATTGAGATTATCAAATGTATGGTCCAGAATTTTTTTTTTTCTCAGGGCTGAGGACTGAACTCAGGGCCTTGTGCATGCTAGGCAAGCTCTCTGCCACTGAGCTAAATCCCCAACCCCTGGTCCAGAATTTTTGGTCACTTTATCAAATAAGAGTAATGACAACATTCCATTGTATGGTCATTCAATAATTTATTTTTCTTCCTGAAAAACAAATCTAGAAATAATGTTATTAGGGGTGGGATGTGGACAGCAGGAGTTAAACTTGGCAATGTATTTGAAATAACAAAAATAAAAGCTGTCTTGAGTTGGAGATAGCATTTTGAGAATGAATTATGAGGGCAGTATTAACCGTTGACTTGAAAAGAGTTTGCTCTAAGAATTTACCTTGAAAAAGTTATTTTTATGGGTTTTTATTGCATTGAAAAGTTTCTTACATTTACCATAAATCTTAAGCTCTGTCTCTCAATGTTTATTTCCCTTTTTCCATTGTTACACACCATAGCTACTTGAGGCATTACATTATAATTCATAGTAATTCCTATTAGAGTTCTTCATCTCAAAGCTGAAAAAAAAAAAACAAGTGGTACTTGTGAATTCTTCTAAACAAATAAAATATCTATATATTGTTATTTCTCAAGGTTTAATTCTTGGTTGTCATGCATAAAATTTTAAACATTTAGCCAAACATTACTTACATAGTATTTTCTGCATATGTATCAGGAAATGATTTTTTTGTGAAGACAAATAAAGTTCCAATTTATTTGTAGAGATAATGAATCATGTGTTCTTTGGATCCATTTATCTATATCCAGTTAGATTTTTAATGATTTCTATATTGAGTGAATAATCAATTTGTGTTATCAACTGGGGATTCTAATATCCTACTTCTATCCATTTCTTTAGCTTTTTAATTTTCTCAATTTAAAAAAGAAGTACTATGAATTCTCTGAACGTCTTAAGGATACTTACTTTAGTGCAGTATCTTCACTGCTTATGGCTAAATTAATCTTACCAGTGATAAGGAAGTATGTGATATTTGGGAAAGAGAATTTTTGGGTTTCTGTATAAATTACCTCTTCCAGAGGAATCACCATCAATTCATTTGTTAATTACTTAGAAAATGACCAATTAGTTTGAATTATCATATGTATGTCACTATAATTATTATTAAGAAGATTTAATAAATTAGATTGTGAACAATTATAAAAGGATCAGCAAAAGTGATAGCCTGGAAGAGAATGAAAGAAGGTTTCAATGAAGCAGAGAAATTAAGGGCTTAC
Source organism: Aplodontia rufa (assembly GCA_004027875.1). NCBI lineage: Eukaryota > Metazoa > Chordata > Mammalia > Rodentia > Aplodontiidae > Aplodontia > Aplodontia rufa. Next base: position 10,575 of record PVKS010036031.1, on the reverse strand, counting down.
CATCTCCAAAGAGGTACAGGGGAAATTCGTGTAGCAGAGTGTAAGAAGAAGCTGACATTTTGTAGTGACCTTTTTTGTGAGTCCATGATCAAGTTCTTAGTCAACTTCCTGGTTACCAGTTGGATAGAAGAACCAAATAGAGGTATAACTGAGTACAATAACGGGTAGAAATTGGCCGGGCATCTCTGCCTCTAATTATAATGGCAGTAAGAGATTAATAGTAGCTCTGCTTCACGTGCCCTCCAAATTTCCCATAACTTCCACTTTTAGTCAAGCTTAGTCTAAAACCATCTATTAACAACCTCCAAAAGAATTAGTTTGTTATATTAAAGAAACTCTTTAACCAAACCATTTTTTTTATTACTAATACCTTTTTTTTTTCACTTTGAGTTCCCTTGAAGCAATTTTTAAGAAGAGAACAGGATTTTTTGAGATTGATTTACAAAGAAGTGCTCACAGGAAAACCTACTATGGGAATAAAATAAGGAAATTAAGAAGAAAAGAGGATAAAACATGTATGTGATATCACACAGTCCCACAGTGTGCAAAACATGTAAACATGATTATTGGATGAAATGTGAAAGTAGAATTGGACTCTTTTATGAAATATATTTTAGTTTTAAGGACAAAATTTTGTAATTGCTACTCTCTTTTAGGCAACTTACTTCTTTAAAACTTTAAGAAATTTGTTGTATTTTATTATCAATCAAAAATGATCTCTATAACATTATGGATCATAACTGTGATGACAGTACAATAACCTATTTTATAAAAAGATATTGTTATACTCTACACTGATAAATAGAGCTGTCCTATAAGAGGAAAATATGTATCTATAAGCTATAATATGAATTGTATAATTCTTCATAGGGTCTTGTTGATAAATATTTTGAAATAAGGAAGATATGGGACAAGATTATTAAATATAATATCTTATTTGTGATATGTCATCAATAATATCCATATCCAGTTCCCAGTGAAGAGTAGTTTGACTATAGAAAATAGCCATGTGACTCTCTATCCGAGTAAACTTAAAAGTTTGCCTGAATAGTCAAAAGTTATTTATGTCTCAAATAAATATAATATATTTTAGGTCTTAAATATTATATTATTTTCTCCTAAAGGCACATATTTTAAGAACAATGTCATGAAATTTAGTTTCTTTTATTCTTTGAATGATTTCATTTGCTTGCATTAGAACTTTGCTATTTATATGTTACAGTGAAATTAGAATACAGCATTTCAGATTATGGTTCCTTAATGTTGGCATCAATTTGAAATCTTTAAAGAATTTAAATTTTAGTAGATGTGTTCTACTAAATAATATTTTTCTTGCTGTCTTTATATGTTTTCTGCTGCAATATCAGAATGTTAAGTTCTGAGTGGCATAAAAAGAACAGATTTATTTCTTATCATTCTTACAGCTGGAAAGTCTTACGTCTAGCATGGTCCTTCTCCATGCATCATCCAATGGGGAAAACTAGAAGAGCAGGCAAGTGGGGAGAATCAGTCTAAGAACCCACTATCACTAATTAAAAAAAAAAAAGTTTTTCTCTTGCAAAGATGACATTGATCTGCTTGTCTGCTTGTAAGGGCAGATCTTTCATGTACTACTGCTTCTTGGTGGTCTCACCTTTCACACCAATTCAGGTGCATCAAATTCCCATTTAAATCATAACACTTGGCAATTTACTAGCCTGTTCTCCTTCCTTCCCTATCTTCTTTCCTTTGACAAAAGTCTGTTGAGTGTCTACGATGCCAGACATTGTTCTAAGCAATAGTAAAAATCACAACAAAACAAAACCAGAGATTACTTTCAAAAAAAGAAAAAAAAATGTTCTACCAAATGGAGGAAACGAACAATAAATTTTTAAAATGATAAAATCTGTTATTGCAAAATATAGTGCGCGCCTGGCTATGTCAAATTAGCACATAATAAAAGATGTGCTTTATTTTACAGGGTTATGGAAAGCATTCTCTCAGAAACCTGTGGAAAATATCCTCAAGTCAACAAGATGAACTGAATTAATGATGTGCAGAGGTATGCCACAGCAAGGCATATGAAAAACTGCTATCCCTAGGGGTATCACAAGTGAACGGTTGTTGAGTAATGAGGTGGAGGTAGTGCAGCAAGGGCTGACTAATGGAGGAGTTATATACCTTACTAAGCATTTTTGTCCTTATTCTAAGAAAAATCCAATACTTTAAATGGGTTAAATTGGAGGAGAGAATTTGCTTCTGAAATTGCTGGATTTTGGATGCCTATGGTATATGTAAAAGGGAGTAAAGATAGGTCAGATGTATTATTTTTGAAATCAGAAGATACCAGAATGTGTCAGTTAGATATATTATTCTAGAGATGTTTGTGGACTTTATGTGCTTTATATTAACTCTGTGCTAGTGTGTTATCATGTATCTTTCCCATAAGAAATATGGAACAAAATACTTATGTCTATGTGACATGTAAACCTATTTAATGTATAAATATCTTATTATTTTGGTCATTATAGTTATTGTGTGCTAAGAGACATCATTAGGAGGGTATCAGGGAAAAATAAAATCAAACTTTATCATGGTGAGCTGATGCTTATGTTATACCTATCAGAAAAATAGAAAAGGCTAGGTACATTCTAAAAATGCATGCACATATAAATTAAGGTATATATACATCTTTGGATGAGCTAGTACCCGGAAAAGGTAGTCCACTGCAAAGTAAGCTGAAGATCGTTGACCATTTTTCCATTAGTAAAGCATTTAACATTTTAGGTACAGATGGGTTGCAACTTCCTGAAATTCCTACTTCGTGATGATTTTGCTTACCTTTTGAGTCACCTAGTTAACAAATTCTTCAAGGTAGCTTCCACTAAAATAACTGATAAATTCTGGATTTCCAACATGGGGGTATTTATATATGTATTTAAAATGAGGAATTGTATATAGTGATACAAAGCTTAAAGACATTTTTTTAAGAGAGAAGGACAGTGAGAGAGGGAGAAAGAGAGAATCTATTTTATTTAGTTCTTCACCTGGTTTTTATTGCTCCAGGACTTTGCTATGTATGTGATGCTGGGGTTCAGTCTCGTGTCCTGGTGCATCCCAGGCAAGCACTATAACCACTGATCCACTGATCCATTCCTAAGGACATTTTTAAAATATTGTATATTTAAATTATATATTATAGACCAAATTTTCTCTGTATACATCATCTTTTCAACTAGAAATAATCCCTAAATTTATTCTCAATATTTAAAGTAGTGACAGTTATTTGTTGAATCTCTATCATCTCCATAAAAAAAGGAAAATGCTATTAAGCATTGAGAATGTGTCAACCAGAAGCAAATTTGTAAGGCTGTGAAGATAAAGCAGGGCAGCCAACTTCAGGATCCAACTCACTGAGTTTTTCAACATATGTTCCAGCATCTCATGACTTGTTACTTACAGCACAATTCACTTGACTCTTCCCATCACAAAAATGAAAATATATAAATCATTCATCTTTCCAGAATTTCAAACATAAACATGGAAACATCAGGGCTTTTGGGTCACTATGCAATGTTCAGACCAGTCTTTTAGTATTTGACATTTTCTCCCCCAAACGTGGAATTTATTTTCATAAGAACAACTACCCCAACAAACTGAATATTTGGATAGAATTTTCAGTTAGCTTTTTTTTTTTTAGTTTTCCCTTGATAAGTTTTATTTTTTTGTTCCATGATTTCTTAGCTAATGATAGTTAATGATAGCTATGACCTAACAGCAGTGAAAATCACCAATGTAATATTTAAAGCTCTCTCATACAGGAAAAAAGCAAAATAAAAACTTTGGGATATCTCATCACAAAATAAAATGTAGGGTCTGAAATTTTAAGCTAAGCCAATGGTATAAAGTACTTTTTTTTTTAGTTTTTTTAAGAAATATTGTAGTGATGACATTATTGGAACACTATCCCCTGTCTCAAAGTCAAAAAGTAAATAACTTTAAAGTAATTTCTTATAGAGAAATAAAGCCAGAGAATGTTATTTTTGAAGTGTTGAGGATGACGGCAGAAACAGCTACAAAACTGTGCAAATGCTATCAGCACAATTTTCTTTTAACGAAGATAATCCTCAAGTTGAGATCTTATATAATCTGATATATATTATGTATTATTTGTCCTAAATTGTTTTTTTTTTAAAGGAAGAGAGGGACAATGAGAGAAAGAGAGAATATAATTTGGTTTTAAAAACCCTTTCTTTAATCAGATATTTATTTTGAAATAGTTAATCTTGATAAACTATTTCGTATTTTCCACATTTTTCCCTCATAAGATTAGTTCCAATTTTATTGAACATTATTTAGACAACAACAACTGCAATAAAAATAAATTCAAAGAAAAATATTTTTTCTTTTTGTCTTTTGCGGTCCTGATCCAAGAGAAAGCAACTTGTTCTCCAAAAATATAAAGCACAAACACCACTCTTTCAGAAAGGCATGAAGCATGCTTCGTTAATCCACACATTTAATCCTTCAACAAACCAAAAACAGCTTCAACAAACGCAACATGAGAGACAAATTAAAAAAATAATAATAAATCCACTCCTTCAAAAGGAGCTTGCATTCTTATACAATAAGCAATATTGAGATGACCAATTATTATGTCCATTGAAACAAAGTGACTAACAAGTCAAGAAGGAGAACCAAGGATGCAATAAGAAATGTTCCATATTAAAATGTAAATAAAACCCCTTCTTCTCAGATGTAAGACTTTAACTGGGTCCTTTAACTACGTCTTAAATGATTGCTTTGTTAGCAGTTCATCAACCAAATAAGACCAAGAAGACACTCTACTCAGAGAAAAATCAGATACATAAGGGATGAAAACTTGTTAAAACAAAAGTGAACACTTAAAAAATTTTGTTTGTGATAGCAGGAGTCAGAAAACCATACATCCGCGGCCACATTCTGGCAGATCTCCTATTTCTACTCATTTGGTGTTGACTCTGACTAATTCTATGAAAGAGAGTTGAGATGTTCAACCAGAGAACATGTGGCCTCAAATCTTCACACATTCACTATCTGGCCCCTCACACGCACCAAAACGTCGACCCTTAGAGTAAATCTATACATTACAAAAAAGCAAAAAGATATTGCCAAAGCCTCAATTCTGCATTAAGGACATTTAATTTATGCAGAAATGCACAGCTGCATTTCTGAGACATCAGTGAAAGCCATGTTCAGATTTGATAAAGGAGTGAGACCTGTAGCCCAAAAGCCACCAGAGCATAACCTAGGCCAAATCAACAAAAAATAAAATATAATAAAGAACAGTGACACAAGGAAGAGTGCCATAATGTGGATCTGGGAAGTCCCCTGAAGGGCTGTGAGCAGCTTGGCTCTGTTGGAAGGCGATGAAGTCTCCAAGGGGTGGGGTCTAGTTTTAAGACATCAAAACTTGTCCTTCAAGGGGACTGTGGGATGATGCTCTCTTCCTCTCTTGTTCTTTACGTCCCGGCTGCCATGAAGTGAACAGCCTACTTCTGCCACATGTTTCTGTCATGTTGCACTTTGTCACTAAATGTCAAAGCCAAGAGTCAATCACTTATGAATTGAAACTTTGAAAGCCATGAGCCAAAATAACCCTCTTCTTTTTATAAATTGATTATTTCAAGTATTTAGTATTATCCTGTAAAGATGACTAACAGAGGGATGGAAAGTTGTAAGAACCAGCAAAGTAGACCAGTGGATGGAAGAAAACTTGAAAAGAGGACCTAGGTGTAACTGAATTGGGGATTTTCAGAACAGAGACACAGTTCTAAAGTGAAGAATTGTACAACTGTCACGACGGGTGCTGATTATTTAGAAGCTCAGAGGAAGGAACTTATAGAGCTTGGACTCTACAGAGGTGTCAATGCCAGAGTTGACATTGCCAAAATATACATATATCCCAATAGTTTGATATTTCATTCCTGAAAGGTATTATTGTTATTATTATTATTTGTTCCTCTAACCTCTCAAACCTTAACTTATTTTGGCACCTCTTTATTTCAAAAATACAAATATTAAAAAACTAAAAGAGAGAAACAGGTCTAGGAATACATGATGTTTACAAAGAAAATTCAAGGAGCATTTTATAATGTATAGCATTTAATTCTGAAGATAACCTGTGGGTCAGGTGTTGCCTATACTTCACATGATGAACACTTGCAATACTGAAAGCTTGAACTTTTTACCCTCAACTCTGACAACTTATAAGTAGTTCAAAATCAAGTCTTAAAGTTGTGAGGGAGCTGGCATGTCTATATTGGCAAAGCTCTCTTTCCTTTCAAGCAGCATTTTAGAGAAAACCATTTCTCCCCAAGCCTAGTCTAGTATAGCTGATGCTTTTATAACATTGACTCTTAATTTAAGATAATGTAAGGATTGCCTTTTCTGACATATCTTAGCCTGGTCTTCAAAAGCAAAAACAAAAACAAAAACAGCTTGGGAAAGTCTTTCATGAAGGAATTTTACTTGGGAACTAACAGCAAGTGTGAGAAACAGGGTCATAAAAAAGAGGAAAAAATGAAAGGCAATTTAAGGATGTGTTTCCACCATGCATTAACCACTGATGATGTTGGACTATTCCTGAGCTCTGTGCTCCTAGTGGACTGCAGTAGTCAAGAAATGTCCCTTTTCTGTTCTAGGAAAGTGCTTTCTACAACCACCCACCCATCCATGGTTACCTGAGTGGAGGCCAGACACAGATCCTCCAGATGGCCACCCTGTTTCTCAAAGACTAACTGAATTGCTTGTCCCCTCTCCCCTATCTGAACAGAGTCCCAATGACTTGCTAAAACTATAGTTAGAAGCTTCCTCTTTACTTAGACCCCTGAACTCTGACCCATTCAGCATTGGAAGACCCTAGGAACCACAGGGAAGAGAAACCCACTTGTGGTTCAGACTGTCCCCTGACACCCTGTTCTTTATAGCCTTTCCTTTTTCTTATTCTTCTGCAATAGTCTCCGTATTGCCATAGTATGTTTGAATACTCATTATCAACTCCACATTTATATTTTATTTCACTGATCGAATTCAGAAAATGTTACCCCAGTGTGTTACCTTAGCAGTTGGGAAACATTGGAAATAGGAAGGTCTCTCTGAACCCTCTACCCTTTCCCCCTAAGTAGGTCATGCTAAAAATGTCTGATCTTCCTCTAAAAAAGGAACCTCATTCCAGAGGGTACTCCCTATTGAAAGAAGATGGGCGATACCAAGAAGAACCGGAACCAGCAGTTCCTGTCTATTTCCCTCCTCACTTTACCATTTATCTGCCTCCTTTGTCTCTCAGTAGCTGCTGCATGACTGTCCATAAGTTTTCCATGTTTGTTAAGATCTTGATTTCTAAAAGTTCCCTTGTTATGCAAAACTGATATTAAACAGATGCCACTATTTCCTCTTGTTAATGTCTTTGGTTACAGAGCTCTCAGCCATGAAACTTATGATGGATGGAAACGTATATATAGTACTTCTTCCCCACATGACTATTCTCTCCTTCAGGGCAGTCTCTTTTATATTTTGAGCCCTCTAATTCTTTCCTCAATACTCTACGGATTCATTTGCATTTAATTTTTAGTAGATAAGAGTATCTTTAACTTAAATATGATACATTCTACCTGCGGTCATGATAAGTTAGATATTCTCATTTAACATACCTAATGAACTTGAAGTTCTGATTTCTAACCCACTGCTTGGTGAAGCACATGCCACTGGTCTGTAATGTCACTTTAGGCAGGTGCTGTGATCATGCTGTCTAAAGATGTCCCATCAAAGACAGGTCCCAAGTGCTTCTGGGTCAATAGCTCTCTCTCTTCTACTTGGACCTACTGAAACGGTAGTCACAACTCACTCCTCATTTTTTGTGTTTCTTTGTGGCACTTTTTGTTGGTTCTATGATTTTTTCAGTATGTGAATAATTTCCTGTCACAGAGGAGACCATATTCTCTTGCTAGACAGTGTTGGATTCTGGCATCTTGAAACAGGACTGAGGGGAAAAAGTCAAACAGAGAAGGAAGAAAAACCAAACAGGGTTCCATCCATGTGACCTGTGCAGGTGCCTTGTGCAATTAGTGCATTTCAGACATTTTCACTTCAGGAAATTCGGAGGTGCCAATGTTGCCCCAGTAGTTTGGATGACCTTGAGCTTCTGAGTTCTGCATATGCAGGTGTTGAACATGTTTCAGTAGAGCTGTCCATGCTACTGCATCAAAGAAGTCCTGGGAAGTAAGCAAGGACCATAACTCCTTCAAGAAGGAATAGGTCACTCAGCATTGTCCACAGCAGGAGGTGAGGCCAATCGGATTGGAAATGGTAGGGAATGATTGGCTTTCATTTACCATGTGAGTCCACCTCCCTCTATGTATAATTTCCCTTCCATTCCCTCAACTCATCACTCAGTGCCAGATGCCAGAAATAGTCACTCAAATACCAAATATTGCCCCAGTGTCATTTTCTTATATTGAACCTGTCTTTTCCAGCTTCTGAAATCTGAAAATAAACAACTTCTTAATAGTGCTAGTGAACAGAAGTACTAGATATTGCAACCCTCAAACTCACATTCACATCAGATTGTACTTCTCACTCTCCAGGTTTGAGTGTTTTGATTTCTCAGCTGCAACCAAGGGAAATGATAATACTTGCTGATATGAAAATTTTCCATTTTGATGATATGAATAAAATTTCTCAGGAAACTTTCAAATTATAAACAAAATAAAATCTGCTTTTTTTATGCATTAATTAGTTAATAACACATGATGACATTAAAGACCTAGGAACTGCTTAAAATGTGTACCCCTGCAAGAATTATTTGAATTTAAAAGGAGAAAAATATAACTGAATTGAGTGAATAAAGGTGGTTTTTAATAGCGATTTTTGATGAGATAGGTACTCTCTTTGTGCTAGAGAGATCTTTCTCAAGATCACCTTATCCAGGTTATTTTCCCTTTTTTAAATGTTTGTTCTTCTAATTTGAAAAGAACAAGCAAACAAAAGTTACTTCTAAACTTCTAAACTAATCATTACTTATAATTACCCTTTTTATACTGAGGTACCAATAGTCCTAAAATTGCTTTCAATATCTTAACACATTTTCTCCTAATAATAAGCCAGAGGGAAATACAATATTTCAATTACAATTTTACCTACAACACTATTTTTTAATGCTCTTAATTATGTCCTCAGTAACACAGAATCAGTGACACAACCAGGACTTGAATGCAGGTTTGTACAAAATGCTTTCAAGGCTTTTATCCCACTGATTCGATATCCTTGGTGGGTAACATGACCATTTCCCGTGAAAAGTAGGGGACCACCCCAGATGTCTGCTACTAATATTCATTTAACCTGTCACTGTGTTGCCATGATTGTTGCTAATTTTGTAGTATTGTCTTGTTTTTAAAGAAAGTTTGCCAGGATATTAAATAATTCACATTTTCAACCTACATTTGTGTATTTTTCCATAACAATACTGTTTCAGTCTCTAAATCTTAAACATTAATACTGTGCTTGGTTTCTTAATCTCATTCATTCATGAATGATGCCAAGAAAATGCTTGGAAAAAAGTAACTGGTGGAAGCAAACTCCTAAAGTAACCCAGCCTATATTTGTTTTGCTAAAAAACAAAACAAACAAAAGCTATTGATAAATAACCTCATATCCATAGTATCAATGCATGTTTCTTGTATTTCTAGCCAATGATTCTTCATGTTTTTTTTGTGGGTGTGTGTGCACGTGCAAACATTATATTGCATTTCAGTGATTTTTTCAAGGCTTAAAGTTTCTGAAATGAACATGAAAAAATCATTAAGCTTTCTGTCCAAGACTCAAGCAATCTGTAATGGATCATTCTGTGTTCACACTTGAAGTGTGATAACATGGGGTAGAATTCAAAGTCCTCTCCAGTGTGGTGATAAATTTTAAGAAATGGCTATTTTTGTGGAGCCAGAATGGCTCTTATAGAATCATCATAGGATTTTTTAATCAGTATAAGATTGACCTGATGGAAGAAAAAATATTAATAGACTGCTCCTTTAGTCTCCTGTCATCTATAAATGTATTGTGTGCAGTGAATTCTAATTTGCAATAACTGATTTAAAATTCAAGTAACATCACAAGTTATGGCTAAACAAGTTAAGGCTACAGTGAGGAACTCTTTGGCTGCCACATAGGGTGGCCAATATGACCCGGCTTAACACAAACAGAAGACCTTATTAGAAAACTAACACCTTTTACAGGTATTTCACCTCGTGATGTAGAAAAAAATGCCAGAATGTTTTGCTTACTTTTTTTCTTTGTAAGTTTAGTGATAAATGTATTTCACACATTTACTTTATTTTTTTTAATTTTTTTTATTTTTGAGCAACCTTACAAGATTTTAACAAAACAATATAAAATGTGTATAAGATGTGTATATATTCTGGACATTGCAACTATCCCCAGGAGTGCCCCCCCGCAATTACCCTCCCTTATCCCTTCCTTCCCCTTCCCATTATAACTCTAAAAGTAGTATTAGATTGTAAAGCATTACATCTTATCTGAATTTAACTCACGTTTCTAGACCAA
>PVKS010036030.1:0-19645 GCA_004027875.1 Aplodontia rufa | reverse complement strand
TTGTTTCTCTCTTTCTCTGTTTCTCTCACTGTCCCTCTCTCTTAAAAAAAAAAAAAGAGAGAGGGACAGTGAGAGAGAGAGACTGAGATAATCAATTTTTATTTAGTTTTTCATGAGGCTCTCATCCCTCTGACACCTAGTTGTGTATGTGGTACTGGGGTTCCAACCCGCATACTCGCACATGCTGGGCAAGCATCCTAACCAACCAGCCACTACTCCAGCCCCTGCGTTTGCCCTCTTGATGTGAAAAACAGTTGTAGGATGCCTGTCTCTTGCGCTATTTCCTTGCCAGTTCTATGGAGAACATTAAAGTGCCCTGCTTAGCTGGACTTGTTTGTGAGCACTTGGGAGAACCTTAAAACTTTCAGAGGCATTTCCAGTACAGAGGCTACGTAGGCAGAGCTGCCATCTGGTATAATGAAGTGCTATCTCATTGTGTGTGTGTGTGTGTGTGTGTGTGTGTGTGTGTTTAGAGAGGGAACAGTGAGAGAGGGAGAGAGAATCAGTTTTATTAAGTTTTTCACATGGCCTTTGTTGCTCTAACACTTCGTTGTGTACGTGGTGCTGGGGTTTGAACCTGTCCCGTGCTTGCCAGGCAAGCGCTGCAACCACCAAGCCAAGGCTCCAGCCCCCATTGTAGTTTTGATTGGCTTTCCACTGATGACTAATGATATTGAATATGCTTTCATTGCTTGTTTGTCATTCATACACCCTTTTTGAAGAATTTTCTATTCTGATCATTTGCCCATTTTTTTTTTCCTTTTTGCAGTCCTGGGGATTGAACCAGAGCCTTGTGTGTGCTAGGAAAGTGCCTTACCACTGTGCTATACACCCTATCTGTTTTTTTGTTTGTTTGTTTTGGGGTTCCCCCCCTTTTGGTACCAGGGATTTAACCCATGGGCACTTTAATACTGAGTTACATCCCCAGTTGTTTTTTAAATTTTATTTTGAAACAGGATCTCACTAAATTGCTAAGCAAGGCTAACTGCCTTGCTAAGTTGCTGAGGCAGTCTCCAAACTTGTGATTCCTCCTGCCTCAGCCTCTTGAGTTGCTGAGATAACAGGTGTTTTGCCCTTGTTCTACTTTTTAATTGAGTTATTTGTCTTTTTACTATTGAGTGCTAAGAGTTCTTTGTACTTCCAGGGTATACATTCTTTATATTATTAGCAAATATTTTCTTCCATTCTTTCAGTTGTCTTTTAATTTCCTTTATTTTTTAAAGAGAGAGAGAATCAATTTTATTTATTTTTTTCATCTGACCTTTGTTTCTCTGACACCTAGTTCTGTATGTGGTGTTGTGGTTCGAACCTGGGTCCTTGTGCATGCCAGGCAAGGGCTTCAACTGCTGAACCACAGTTCCAGCTCCTCTTCAGCTTCTTGATGGTGTCCTTTTTTATTTTACTTTTTTTTTTTTTTTAAGAAAGAGGGGACAATGAGAGAGAGAGAATGAGAGAATCAATTTTATTTAGTATTTCATGTGGCTTTTTTTGCTCAGACACATCGTGTATGTAGTGCTGTTTGAAATTGCGTACTCGTGCATGCCAGGCAAGTGGCTAACCACCAAGCCAGAGCTCCAGCCGGGATGGTGTCCTTTAAAGCATAAAAATTTTTAATTTTAATGAAGGCCACTATTTTTTTTTCTTTGTTGCTCATGCTGTTGGTTTCATAGTTAAAAATCTGTTGCCAAAATGAAATTCATGAAGGCGTATCTCTATGTTTTCTTCTAAATAGTGTATGGTTTTAACTCTAACATTCATGATTTTTATTTATTTTTGAGTTATTTTTTGTATGTGATTTGAGGTTCCAGATTTATTCTTTTTGCATGTAGTTACCCAGTTGTCCCAGCATTATTATTTTCCCTAGCATCAGTTTTTGAAAAGACTACTCTTTCACCATTGGGTGATCTTGGCATCCTTATTACAAATTAATTGTCCATAGGTGATCTGGACTCCCAATTCTATTCCATGAATCTATTTGTTTTTCCTTTTCTAGTATTACACTTTTTTGGAGGGAACAGGAATTGGACTCAGGAGTGCTTAACTAGTGAACCACATCCCCAGCCCTTTTTATGTTTTAATTTGAGACACGGTTTTGCTAAGTTTCTGAGAGCCTCACTAAGTTGCTGAGGCTGGCTTTAAACTTGTGATCCTCCTGCCTCAGCCTCCCAAGTTGCTGGGATTGCAGGCATGTGCCACCATTACCAGCTAGTATTATAATATTGATAACTGTTTCTTTGTAGTAAGTTTTGAAATTGAGAAGCATGAGTCCTACTTTTTTTTTTTTTGTAATTCCTTTGGTTATTTTGGTGACTTGCAATCCCATATGAATATTAGAATTAGATTGCCAATTTCTACAAAGTAGCCATCTGGGATTCTGACAGGGATTGTGCTGAACTGCAGATCAATTTGGGTAGTGTTATTATCTTAAAAATTAATGAATTGGGGCTGGAGTGGTGACTCAGCCGTATCATGCTTGCCTGGCATGCGTGAGGACCCAAGTTTGAACCCCATCACGGCATATACAACTAAGAGTCAGAGCAATGAAATTCAGATGAAAAACTAAATATAATTGATTCTCTTGTTCTCTTTCTTTCCCTCTCCTTCTTTCTTAAAAAATAAAAAAACCCAAATTGGGTATTGGGTAATTATAGCAATGAATTTCTCTCTAACCACTGTTTCAGCTCTATCCCGTAAATTTGATGTGTTTATATCATAGGATTTTCCAATTTTCTTTTTGATCTCTGGCGCACTGACCATTTGAGAGTATGTTGATTTAATGTTAACTTACTTGGAAGTTTCCCAAGGTTTATCCTCTTGTTGGCTTCTTATTTCTCATTCCACTGTGGTCAGAAAGCATACTCTACACTAGTTTTATCCTTTTAAATTTATTGAGGTTTGTTTTAGGGTCCAGCACATATTCTACCCTGGAGAACGTTTCATGTGATCTCGAGAAGAATGTATATTGTGGTTGGATATCTTTTAGGTATAATTGGTTTATAGTGTTGTTCATACCTTATATTTCCTTGTAGATCTTCTATCTACTTCTACACTTTGTTTGTTTGTTTATTTTTTACAGTATTAGGAAATGAACCCTGGGGTTCTTTACCACTTTATCCAGCTGTCCCAGCATCATTATTTCCTCTAGTATAATTTTTTTGAATTATATCCCCAGCTTTTTTTATTTTTTATTTTGAAATACAGTCTCACTAAGTTGCCCAGACTGGCCTTGAACTTGCAATCCTCCTGCCTCAGCCTCCCAAGTTTCTGGGGTTACAGGCATGCACCTCTGTGCCCAGCATCATTATTCTATACATTATTGAAAGTGGGATACTGAGGTTTCCAAACACTATTGTTAAATTGTCTATTTATTCTATTTTTTGGGTTAATTTGCTTCATATATTTCAGTACTCTGTTACTAGTTGCATACATGTTTGTAATTGCTATTTCTTTCTCATAGGTTGACCTTTTTATTATTTAAAAATAGAAAATATCTGTCTTTATATCTGACAATGTTTTTATTTAAAGTGTCTCATGTTAATATAGGTCACTCAAGCTTTTGTGTGGTTGTTTCTGCATATATACCTTCAAAAATATTTTAAAATGTATTTAAATTGACTTTTTGTGGGGTTGGAGCAGTGGCTTGGTGGTTACGGCACTTACCTGGCATGTGCAAGTACACAAGTTCAACCCCCAGCACCCACGTACACAACTAAGTGTCAGAGCATCGAAGGCCATGTGAAAAACTCAATAAAAATTGATTGTCTTTGTCTTTCTATATCTCTCACTGTCTTTCTCTGTCTTTAAAAAAATATTTTTTGTTCTTTTTCTTTCTCTGTTTTTTTTTTTATCCTTTAACTTCCAATTTATTAAAATATATCTTTGGAACTAAGATGTAGCTCCTATAGATAGTATATAGTTGGATCATGTTTATATAACCAGTCTGAAAATTTTCTCTTTTTTTTTTTTTTTTTTTTTAAAGAGAGAGGGACAGTGAGAGGGACAGAGAAAGAGAGAAACAACTTTATTTAGTTTTTCACATGGCCTTAGTTGCTCCAACACTCAGTTGTGTACGTGGTGCTGGGGTTTGAACCCGGGTCCTCGTGCTTGCCAGGCAAGCACCGAAACCACTGAGCCACCGCTCCAGCCCCGAAAATTTTCTCTTTTGATGGGATTGTTTAATCTACTCATATTTAAAGTTATTATGATAACTGAATTTATTCCTGCCATTTTATTTTTTCTACATATCTCATATCTTTCATCCTTTTTTTTTTAAAGAGGGACAATGAGAGAGGGAGAGAAAGAGAGAATCAATTTTATTCAGTTTTTCACGTAGCTTTAGTTGCTTTGAGACTTTGTTGTGTACGTATGTGGTGCTGGGGTGCTGGGGGTTTGAACTCGCATACTTGTGCATGCCAGGCAGACACTTTAACCACTGAGCCACCATTCCAGCCCCTCTTTTTTCCTTTCTATTTCTACTTTACCACTTTTTCATCTTGTATTAAGTGATTAAGTGAATTTTTTTTTCTTTTTCTGTGTGTCTTTCTCTTTTTTCTTTTGTTTTGGTGGTGCTGCTGATTAAACCCAGAGCCTCCTGCATTCTAGCCAACTGTTCTACCACCAAACTGCATTCCCAAACCTAAATGAATATTTTCTATTTAAATTTCTTAAAATTTTTTTCACTATATTTTAGGGTAATTTTTTTAGTGCTTAGGAGTTAGCATATGAATCTTACCTTATCAGAATCAATTCAGACTTTAATTAGCTTAATTCCAGTGAAAGATATAAATATAACTCCTATGTTTCCTTTTCCCTCTTTGTGATGGTATGATTATGCTTATTATATCTATTAATGTTACAAATGCAACACTACAGTGCTGTAATTATTTCTTTACCATCTGTGGTCATTTCCTTAGTCTAAGGTAGTTTTGCTTCCTCCATCTTCTTTGTGCTGTAATTGACAAATATATCATGTTACATTTCTACATATTGTAGTCCTATATTATACTATATATATTGTTTTGTATAATTACTTCTATATTGGTTAAGAGAAAAAAATGTACTTAAACTCTTTTATAAATCTATCATTACTAAAAGGAAAAAACTATTTCAATTTTACTGTCACACAATACTTCAAACATGAAATGTTAGAGCAAGAAATTCTCCAGTTCTCTGTGGACACCAATTAGGTGTCTTATAATTCAATTGTGGCACTAATGACCTGGGGTTAATACAGACACCATAAGTTATGAGCTCACTCCCAACCTGACTGCCTGCCCAGTGACAGGTAGTGATTAAAGTCTGGGCCCCTGATACTTAGAAGTCAAGAATTCCTATGGTTTCCTCTTCAGGTTCCATAATCTGTTAGAATGGCTCACAGAACTCAAGAAACAGTTTGGGAATAAAAGCTGCTCACCAAGTATATGGTTTTTAAAAACCTTCTCTACCAATCTGCCTACAATTACCACCCAGTTAATCCATATCATGGATTAATGCACTGATTAGGTTTAGGTTTTCATAACCCAACCATTTCACCTCTGAGAATTTTTGCATTGTCTCTCACAAGAGCTTTTGGAAGATACCTCATATCTAAACCGTAACAATACTAGCATTTTGAAAGGTGTGCTATTCTCCAAACAGTGCTTCTCCACTTTCCTGGCATAGCACTGGACATCTGGGTGGTGCATGACTTCTTACCACTCCTGCAGTACACTGGCTGTGTGTGCTTAATGATACTCTTCAAGGCCTCTAGGCTCCTCGCTGAGCCAGATCACAGAGTTTCAATTTGTAGTCTGCATCACCACCCCCAAGAATAACTGTTGTCCCATCCTTGCAAGACTTGAAAGCTGGCACTGACTTGGCCTTCTCATGGATGAAAGTCCTTCAGGCACCATTTCCAGAATCGGGAGTTTTTCTCCATGCTGAAGATTAGCTCTGGGAAGAGGTTTCTCTCCACAGTTAGCTTATCTAGAATCTCCAAAAATTCTTCAGCTGCTTTAACATCAAGGCTCACAGACATACACCTTTCATGTTATGTAATGCACGATTTGTTCAAGCTACCCAGAGCTACCAGTAAATTCAACATCATAGTTGGATCTGGCTTGCTATTTCATCATCACAAACTGTTTTGGCTGTGACTGATGTAATGTTAAGAGGAATGTGCTTCTATCTGGACTTCAGTCTGGGTCATTAGATGTTTCTGCATATCTGACACAGTTCTTTTTGGAATTTTTGTTAGTATCATTGCCTTCAATGAGCAGTCACTTTATTCTTGTTCTTCAAGATTCTATCTATGTGGAATAGAACATACTTGACTGGCAAGCATGAACCATCACTGATCTACCTTCAGAGTTCTTAATCCCTTTTAATTTTGTTTCCAGGACAGTCACTCAATGTGGTTTCTTACTGGCAACATTAGCAGTAGACTTTGCTATTTAAAGGGCATGCTGAACAAAATAAGACAAGATTAAATTAAGCACAAGAGAAGATACAATCAAGAGATGTGGCAGATACAAGATGGATGAGGATGCTGCCAGCGTTATCCGGCATAGTGCTTTACAGTAAACATTTTCTTTTCAGGATTATCAGTTGAACTCAGGACTTTAGGCTTGCTAAGCATGATTGTACATCTGAGCTACATCTCCAACCCACTTTTCTTTTTTAAGACAGAATCACTTTTATTTAATTTTCCATTTGGCTTTCATTGCTCAGACACTTCATTGTGTACATGGTGCTGGGGTTTGAACCTGCGTCTTTGTGCATGAGAGGCAGGTGCCATAACCTAAGCCATTGCTAAGCCATTGCTCCATCCCCCCCCTTTTAAAAATAAGTAGATGGAATATGCTCTAAAGTAAAAAGCATTATACAGTGACAATGTATTTATTATACGTAAACCAGTACCATAGCACTTTACTATCATTATCAAGCTTGGGTACTGTCCATAATTCTATGTACTATGCCTTTTTTTTTTTCTAAAGGGAGAGAAGGACAGTAAGAGAGAGAGAAAGAGAGAATTAATATTATTTAGTTTTTCATGTGGCTTTCTTTGCTCCAACAGTTCATTGTGTACGTGGTGCTGGGATTTGAACCCGCATTCTTGTGCACGAGAGGCAAGTGCCGTAATTGCTGAGCCACTGCTTCACCCTCTACTATACTTTTAATATGACTGGCAGCACAGCAGGTTTGTTTACACCAGCATCACCTCAAACACGTGAGTCATGAGTTATGATATTGTGATGCCTACCACATTATGAAGTAATAGGAATTTTCTAGCTGCATTATTATCTTACGGGTCTATGCAGTCTGCCAATGACTAAAACATCATCATGTGGTGTGATGTTACATATATTCCTTATTATTTCACATTATTACAATTACCTTTATTGCTGTTCTATGTTTTTATGTCTGATTTCAAATCACCATTGTAGTCAATTGCTTTCAAGTAGAACAAATTCCTTTGGAATTTCTTTTTTTTTTCTTTTTTTTTTAAATTTATATATATATATATATTTTTTTTTTTTAAGAGAGAAGGACAATGAGAGAGAGACAGAGAGACAGAGAGAACCAACTTTTATTTAGTTTTTCACATGGCTTTTGTTGCTCTGACACTTATTTGTGGGTGCCAGGGTTTGAACTTGTGTACTAGCACATGCAGGGCAAGCACCATAACTGCCGAGCCACCGCTCCAGCCCCTCTTCTTTTATTTTTTTGGACTAAACAACAAACACTGATTTCTCATAGTCCATGAGGCTAGAAAGTTTGAGATCAGGAAGCTGCAGATCCAGGATCTGTTCAAAGAGCCAGTTTCCTGGTTTGCAGATGGCTATCTTCTCATTGTACCTGCACTGATAGAGGGCAGAGAAAGAAAGAGTCTCTGTCATCTCTTCCTTTTTTTTTCCCAATTGTTTTCTTTGTTACTTCAAATTGAACCCATGGGTTGCACACGGTAAGCAACTGCTCTACTACTGAGCTACATCTCTGGACATTCGTGTTTTTCATTTTGAGACAGGATCTTACTAAATTGCCCAGGCTGGGCTTGAACTTGTGATCCTCCTGCTTCAGTTTCCCATAGCTGGGAATGTAGGTGTATGCCACCATGTCTGGCTCTCCCAATTGTTTTTTATCATGGTAAAATGCATGTAACACAAAATTTGCCATCCTTATCTTCCTTCAATGCACAGTTTAGTGGTAGGAAATACATCTGCAATGTGTAATGTGTCCAACCATTCATCTCATAAAACTGAAACTATACCCACCAAACAATGACTCCCCTCTCCCTGCTTCCTAGTTCCTAGAAGTTACCATTCTATTTTCTTTATTTTTTCTTTTCTTTCTTTTTTTTAGAGAGTGACAGTGAGAGAGAGAATTTTATTTAGCTTTTCATTTCATTGCCCTGACATTGAGCCACTGCTCCAGCCCCACCATTCTATTTTCTGATTTTTGACTACTCTTAAGTATTAAGTACAATTAATAGGAGATAAATATCATGATATCCTAAATTTAACTACAAGGGTCAGAGGATGGATGGAGGACAGATGGAGTTATAGGCCAAAAAGAACAAAAATCATTTTATATTCCTGAATGTATGTTAGAGCTATAACTCAAATCTCACCATGACCTTCTAAGTGCCACCCCATTCTGCTTATAACCCCAACCAGTCCAGAACCAACAAGATAGTCTCCTAACGGACTGTCCTCCTAGCCCATAGCTTTCTCTGCTTCCCATAATCTTGCCCTCGCACCTTAACTATAGCCATTACAGGTTTGATATAAACAATCTGTGCCTTTCTTCCCCCAATTTTTGTTATAAACAATGGCTTTCATCTCTGGTCCAGGGAACATATTTCTAATTGCTACCTGCTCTTGCTGTTGGTAGTTGCAAGAACTTGCCCCAGGACCTGGTCATTGCCTCCATGACAGCTTAGTGAATTCTATTTCAGAGATTCCTTAGTCTCAAGAGATTTGGCTCAACACAGTATTTGTCTTTTTGTGACTGATTTATTTTACCAAGCTTAGTGTTCTCAAGATTCATCCACATTGTAGCATGTGTCAGAATTTCCTCCTTTTTTAAGGCTGCAAGATATTCTGTTGTATGTATAATATCACATTTTTCTTATCCATTCACCTGTCAATGCACACGTGGGTGTCTTCCATGTCTTAGCTGTTGTGAATAAAGCTGTTATGAACGTGGTTTACAAATATTTCCTTGAAACTCTGCTTTTAGTACTTTGGGGTATATAATCAGAGGTGGCACTGCTGGTTCATATGGTAATTTTTTTTTAAGAGAGGGAGAGAGAGAGAGAAAGGGAATCAATTTTATTTATTTTTTTCATCTGGCTTTTGTTTCTGCAGCACTTAGTTGTGTACGTGGTGCTGGGGTTTGAACCTGGGTCCTTGTGCGCATGGTGGGCAAGGACTCCAACCACTGAGCCAGTACTCCAGCCCTGTAATTCTATTTTTAATTTGTTGAAGAAGCATTATACTTTTTAAAATAGTGGATATTCCCACCAAAAATGCACAGAGATACCACTTTCTCTACATCTTCACCTATATTTATTACTTTCTTTTTTGTGTGTGTGGTTGTTCTTTTTCTTTTTGGTAGTAGCCACCTAACAGGTATGAGGTCGTATGCCATTTTAGTTTAGATTTGCATTTCCACAGTGATAGTGTGTTGAGTATTTTTCTGTGTACTTATTGGCCATTTGCATTCTTTGGGCAAATGTCTATTCCAGTCCTTTGCTCATTTTATTTTATATTATTTTTTATATTATTTTATTTTTCTATTTTTAATTTTTATTTTTTTATTAGATGATATAGAGTTACAATTGAGGGGGAAACATTATCAAACATTCAAGAACAAATGTATATATACTTCCTTATCTAGGGCTAATGCCATGTCATGGATGCCCTGCTTGGGTTCTCCATGTTGCTGTTTCCCCCAGAAGAACCCCTGAGTTAAATGGCTATCTCATGGAGGTCAGAGATCACCTTCTGAGATGATTCCCCTATATTTGAATCTTCCAGTCTCCTAGGCGATTTTCCTAAACCCTCCCACCACCCTGTCCCACAGCCTACGTCTCCAGGTACCCTAGGGAGTCCTCTCCCTGTTGCGATAAGAATCATACAATTTGAAGTTATTATTAGCTTAGCCATCTAACATACTGCTTCCCCATGTATCCTAGCTTCCACAGATGAATGAAACCATTCGGCCCTTGAGTCTCTGAGATTGGGATACTTCACTTAGCATGATTCTTTCCATCTCCATCCATTTGATTTCAAAAGCCATAATATCATCTTCTCTAATGGCCAAGTAGTATTCCATTGTATATATGTACCAAAGTTTTTGTATCCACTCGTCGAGTGAGGGGCACCTGGTTTGGTTCCATAATCTAGCTATAGTAAATTGAGCTGCTAAAAACATTGATGAAGCCACATCACTATAATATGCTGATTCTAACTCTTTTGGGAAAATCCCCAGGAGTGGGATAGCTGGGTCATAAGGTGCTTCCATGCTTAATTTTTTGAGGATTCTCCACACTGCTTTCCAGAGTGGCTGAACCAGTTTGTAGTCCCACCAGCAGGCAGTGTGACAGTGTTCCTCTTTTCCCACAGCCCCTCCAGCATCTGTTGTTGTTTGAATTTTTCATTTTTGCCACTCTAACAGGAGTAAGGTGGTATCTCATTAAAGTTTTGATTTGCATTTCCTTTATAGCTAATGATGTAGAGCATTTTCTAATATATTTATGGGCTTTCTGGACTTCCTCTGGTGAGAAGTTTCTTTTAAAATACATAGCCCATTTATTGATTGGATTATTTGTGGTTTTGGTGTTTGATTTCTTTAACTCCTTATATATTCTGGATATTAGCCCTCTGTCCAAGGTGTAGCAGGAAAAGGTTTTCTCCCATTCTATTGGTTTTCTCTTGATGCTCTTGACTAGATCTTTAGCTGTGCAAAAGTTTTTAGTTTAATTGCATCCCATTCATTTATTCTTGACTTTACTGCTTGAGCCATGGGAGTTTTGTTAAGGAAGACGCTGCTGACTCCTATGTCCTGTAGTGTTGACCCTACTTCTTTTTCTAGTAAGTTTAAAGTTGTTGGCTTAATATCCAGATCTTTGACCCATTTTGATTTAATTTTTGTGCAGGGTGAAAGATAAGGATCCAGCTTCAGTTTTCTACACATGGCTGTCCTATTTGTCCAACACCATTTGTTGAACAGGCTATCTTTCTTCCACACTATGCTTTTGCCCCCTTTATCAAATATCAAATAGTTAAAGACATGGGGGTTTGTCTCAGGATCTTCTGTTCCACTGATCTTTGGTTCTGTTTTGATACCAATACCATGCTGTTTTTGCTACTATAGCTCTGCAGTATAATTTCAGGTCAGGGATTGAGATACCCCCTACTTCTTCCTTCCTGTAGAGTAATGTTTTGGCTAGTCTGGGTCTCCTGTTATTCCATATGAACTTGAGAATTGCTTTT
This sequence comes from Aplodontia rufa, assembly GCA_004027875.1. Lineage (NCBI taxonomy): Eukaryota > Metazoa > Chordata > Mammalia > Rodentia > Aplodontiidae > Aplodontia > Aplodontia rufa. The sequence goes on along the minus strand of PVKS010036030.1, from coordinate 8,168 downwards.
TCTATATCTGTGAAGAATGCCATAGGTATCTTGACGGAGATTGCATTGAATCTGTATAGGGCTTTGGGTAGAATGGCCATTTTTATTATATTGATTCTGCCTAACCATGAGCATGGAATGTTTTTCCATCTACTCAGGTCTTCTGTAATTTCTTTTTTTAGTGTTTGATAGTTTTCTTTGTAGAGGTCCTTAATATCCTTTGCAAGGTTAATGCCCAAGTATTTCATTTTTTTGGAGGAGATGGTGAATGGGAGAGATTTCCTGATTTCTTCTTCTGCGGTTTGTTGCTGGAGTAAAGGAAAGCTAGTGATTTACCGGAGTTGATCTTGTAGCCTACTTTGCTAAAACTGCCTATAAGCTCTAGGAGTTTTCTGGCCGGTGATATTGGGTCTTCTAGATATAGAATCATGTCTTCAGCAAATAGAGATAACTTCCTCTTTTCCTATACAAATACCTTTCATTTCCTTGTCTTGCCTGATAGCTCTGGCAAGGGTTTCAAGGACTATATTGAACAAGAGTGGGGAAAGCGGACAGCCTTGTCTTGTTCCTGAATTCAGTGGAAATGCTTTCAGTCTTTCTCCATTGAGGATAATGTTGGCTATGGGTCTGTCAAAAATGGATCTCACATAGTTAAAGTATCTTCCCTTGATCCCTATCTTTTCCAGAGTTTTGAGCATAAAGTAGTGTTGAATTTTATCAAATGCCTTCTCTGTGTCAATTGCAATGATTGTATGATTTTTGTTTTTACTTCTGTTTATGTGGTGAATCACATTTATTGATTTGCATATGTTGAGCCAGCCTTGTTTTGCTGGAATGAAGCCCCCTTAATCATAATGTATTATCTTTTTAATGTACTTTGGTATCCGATTAGCTAAAATTTTATTAAGGATTTTTGCATCAATGTTCATCAGGGAAATTGGTCTGTAGTTTTCTTTCCTTGATACGTCTTTGTTGGGCTTTGGAATAAGTGAAATATTTGCTTCATAAAAAGTGTTTGGGAGTGACCCCACTCTATCAATTTCCTGGAAGAGCTTGTAGAGAATCAGTGTTAGTTCTTCTGTGAAGGCTTGGTAGAATTCTGCCATATATCCATCTGGAACTGGGCTTTTCTTTTTTGGGAGAACTTTGATTACTGCTTCAATTTCGCTTTCTGTGATAGGTTGCTTTAGGTTTTCAATGTCCTCCTGTGTTAAAGAGCAGATGTCGTGTGTGACCAAGAACCTGTCCATGTCCTCCAGGTTATCAAATTTGGCAGAGTGTAAGTTTTCAAAATAGGTTCTGATAATCTTCTGTATCTTGGATGAGTCTGGTGATATCCCCATTTTCGTCTCTGATTTTGTTGATTTGTTTCATTTTGTTCTTCCTTTTGGTGAGGTTGGCAAGGGGTCTGTCGATTTTGTTGACTCAAAGAACCAACTCTTAGTTTTTTTAATAGTTTGTATTCTTTTTTTATTTTCAATTTTGTTGATTTCAGCTCTAATTTTGATAATTTCCTGTCTTCTGTTAGCTTTGGGGTTGGATTGTTCCTCTTTTTGTAGTCGTTTGAGTTGAAGCATAAGGCTATTTATCTGATCTCTTTCTAGATTTTTGGTGTATGCATTCAGTGCTATAAATTTACCTCTTAAGAATGCCTTCATACTGTCCCAGAGGTTTCCATATGTTGTTTCCTCATTCTCATTCAATTCCAAGAACTTCTTAATTTCTGTTCTCATTGCCTCTTTTACCCATCCTTCGTTTAAGAGGGAATTATTCAATTTCCAGGTATTTGAGTAGTTTCTGTTGTTTCCTCTTGTTGTTGATTGCTAAGATCATAGCATTATGATCTGACAGAATACATGGGATTATATCCACTTTTTTATATTTGTTAAGATTATCTCTGTGAACTGGGATGTGGTCTATTTTAGAGAAGGATCCATGAGCCTCTGAGAAGAAGGTAAATTCAGGTGTCTTAGGATGGAATATTCTGTAGACGTCTGTTAAGCCTGATTGATTAATATAGTTGTTCAGATTGGAGAAGTCTTATTGATTTTTTGTTTTGATGATCTGTCTAGAGTTGATAGTGGTGTGTTGAAGTCCCCCAGAATTATTGTGTTGAGATCAATGAGGGGATTAATGTCCTTAAGTATTTTTTCCATATATTTGGGGGGGTTGTAATTGGGGGCATAAATGTTAATTATCCTTGTATCTTCTTGATGAACAGGCCCTTTTACTATGATAAAGTGATCCTCTTTGTCCTTTCTGATTAGTTTTTGTTGGAAATTAATTTTGTCAGAAATTAGAATCACCACACCAGCTTGCTTTTTTGGGCCGCAGGCCTGGTAAACATTTTGCCATCTTTTCACTTTCAGCCTGTATCTATTTTTGAGTGTCAAATATGTCTCTTGCAGGCAGCATATTGTTGGATTTTGTTTTTTGATCCAATGGGCCAGTCTGTGTCTTTTAATTGGGGCATTGAGTCCATTCACATTCAAAGTTAGAATTGATATGGGAGGCTGAGTCTCAGACTTTGTAACAATTGCCAAGTTTTGAGTCATCTTGGAAGTTAATTCGTATATAATATGATTATTGACTCACCCTTGTTTAAGGATTTAGAGTATCATTGACATTTTCTTTTGAATGGAGAACATCCTTGAGAATATTCTGTAGTGCAGGATTTGTGTTCATGTATCCTGCTAGCTTGAGTTTATCATTGAAGTATTTAATTTCCCCATCACATTTGAAGCTGAGTTTTGCAGGGTATATTATCTTTGGGTGGAAGTTGTTATTTTTCAACACTTGAAAGATATTGTTCCAAGCTCTTCTGGCCTTCATTGTTTGCTCTGAAAAATCCATAGTGATCCGAATTGGTTTGGCTCTGAATGTGATTTGGGGCTTTTCTCTAGCAGCTTTTAGAATTCTCTCTTTAATTTCTCTGTTATTCATTTTGTATATGATATGTCTTGGTGAGTTTCTCAATTGATTAGGTCTATTTGGTGTTCTATAAGCATCTTGGATGTGATATTCCAATCAATTGTAAGATGAGGGAAGTTCTCGCTTATGATTTTGCTTAAAAGGTTCTTGATGCCTCTTCTTTGCTGTTCGGAATTTTCCTCCAGGTCAATGATCCTCAGATTATTACGCCTCATCTCATCAACTATTATTTGCAAGTTCTGATTATGTAATATAAGTTGCTTCTCTTGTTTTTCTTCTTTGAGTTCAACAATGTTTAGCTGATCTTCATTTTCTGATGTTCATTCTTCAAGGGCTAAAGTTCAATTTTCAGTAGAATATACTCTTGTGTTGGTATCATCTAGTGAAGATTTGATTTGGTTAACCGTGTTTTTTAATCCTGATAGCTCTGCTACATCTCTTTTCAGAATGTCTATTTCTTTGTATAGCTGATCTTTCATCTCATGAAATTGCTTCCTTATTTCCCTGTAAAAGCTGTCTCTCATCTCTTGAAATTGTTCTCTGATCTCTGATTTAATCTCTCAACTCTTTGATTGAATTACTAATCATAATGTTGATACAATATCTTTGGTTTTCATCTAGGGCCCCAGCTATGGAGTCCTTGGGTGGCGAGCTGTGTGCTTGAGGTGGGGAGTTATTTCCCCTTCTCTTCATTTTCAGAATCAGAGAGTGTGTCTTGTGGTTCAACCTTGTTACTCTTGGCGAAGTAATTGGAGCTTCTTATGGCTTTGCTTCATTGTGATGGGGAGCTATTTGGTCAAGACAGACCTAAAGATGCCAGACTGGGCTGTGAGAACTTGAGAAGCTATAGGTGCAGATACTAGTTCATTTCAAGTAAAACAGATGTGCTGGTGACCAGCACCAATAGTAGCAGTTTACTTTGAGAGAGCTCTCACAATATGTTATGATAGCAAGCAAATGATCATTTTGAAGAGTGTCTGTTTCTTCAGATAGCAGGATCTCAGAGTACAGGGGAGGAAGAGGTTAGTCTTGTGTCGAATCTTCTCCTTCCCTGGCTCCCCTGGCAGCAACTGGAGGTGGAGAGGGAGATCCCAGCACCACACAGCCCCTTTGGGAGATAGCCAATACTCAGGGTGGTAAATTCTGGTTTTGTGACCGTGGTGGCTGAGACCTTTAGACTGTTTTTTTGCTGATCAGCCAGCCCCACCCTCAGTGAAATGTCACAATTGCGAACCGGCTGCTGTGGCTCGCAGGAAGAGCTGTAAGTTCACTAATGTGAGTGAATAATTCCCAGAGCTTCATTCCAAGTTCATATAAATTAAGATCAATCAGATCAGGGAGTTTAGGCCTGGATTAGGGTATTTGATTCGAAACTTCCTCCGTTCCCTCCCCTCCAGGTAAGCTCCCCTCCTGCTGGGTGTGGGGCTGGTCACGCAGATGCCACAAACTTCCCCCTTTATATTCACTAATGGACCACGTTATTCCTTTGGAGTTAAAGAAATTAGTGGGGGGTAATGTTCCCCCACTCTGGAAGCTTTGTCCTACCGTGGGAATCCACGTGCAGTCCTGCAGCGTGAGATGATTCTCAGGAGCATCTTGGTTCTCCATTCCTTTGCTCATTTTAAAATTGAGATGTTTGGTTTTTGTTGTTAAGTTGTAGCTGTTCCCTGGACACTCTGGATATCTCTCCCTTATCAGATGGCTTGCTTTCTGAGATTTTCTTTCTTCCCTTCCTTTCTCCTCTACTTGATGTGGGTCTTTCCTTCTGTAGTCTTTATTATCCCTGGTGTGTGGAATTTTGATTTCACTTGTAGAACTTTCTCCTCAATGTGGGGCCTGTTCTGGAAGGGAGCCCTGGAGAGCCAGTTCTGAGAGTGATAGACACTAGACTGCTGCAGACGTTTAGGTCTTTATCTGTGATTCCATTCATTCACCTAGCCCTGGGTTGATGCATGCAGTTTCAGCTTCTGTTAGGTGTGTTAGCACATCACACCTTCTAAGGAATGCATTTCTGTTTTGAGGTTCACCTGTTCTCGGCTTCTCGGATGCCGTATTGCTTCCACCTTCATTCTCTCATACATGTGCACTACCATTCAGGTCTTGTGCTGTTGGTGGGTTGCCCTCACTGACTGCATTTTGTGGTTCATAGGGATACCTTGTCACTTTAGGAATTTAGGTTCCCTGTAAATGCTGTCCTTGAGTTTGAAATTTTCCATTAGTTATTCTTTCCATTTTTATTAGGAGACTCAGAAAGCTAAGAAACGATATTATTACTACATAAATAATCTTTTCCAAGTTTCTCTCTTTTCAAGATCCAGAGAACAGTTAAGAATAATTATAGATTAGGCAAACTTAATTAGGCAAATTTGAACACAGCAGTATTTTGGCTATGGCATCTCTAATGGAGCAAATCAATGTGGCCTTTGAGTTTTGGCTACTGACCTAGCATATTTTATTCCTGCCTGCTTCTATCAGAAAAAAAATAATCAGAAGCAGTTTGCTTTCACAGGGCAGGAATAATAGTATTACTTTAACTATCTTGTCTCAGAGCCATGTCATGGCTTCTATTCTGGAGTGATATAATCTGGAGGAATTTGGTCATCCCACTGTCCCACAGAACATCATGCTGTCCCTTGATCCTAATGACATTTTTCTCGATGCATATTAGAGGGTGGGGATTTCAGAAGAACTTGCTATATCAATAAAATTACCAGTGGTCTAGTGGTTTGGGGCATATTGTGATATCCACTTTTAAGTGAGACATAACTTGCTGTACCTTGAAGCACTATTCTCCACAAAGAAAGGGCTGACAGTCTGTGGGTCTCCTTGAATTTTGAAGTAGCACATGTGACATTTAAGTGTTCTGGTCCATCTTATGCACTGGGGAGCCCATGAATTTGCCTTTTTTTTTTTTTTTTTTTTTTTTTTTGCAGTACAGGGCATTGAACCAGGGGAGGCTTTATCACTGAGCTGCATTCCCAGTCCTTTTTATTTTATGCTGAGCCAAGATCTCACTAAATTGACCAGGCTGACCTCAAACCTGTGATCCTCCCACCTCAGCCTCTCGAGGAGCTGGGATCATAGTTGTGGACCACTGCATCCAGCAAATTTGCCCATTTTGAGTGTGATCTGGTATAAGAAATTTCTTGGTAGAGGCCCAGGCTTCATTTAAAATTGCCTCAACAATTTCTTTTTTTTTCAGGGCTGAGGACCGAACTCGGAGCCTTGCACATGCTAGGCAAGCACTCTGCTCTGCTACTGAGCTAAATTCCCAACCCCTGCCTCAACAATTTCACGATAAAATCTAGCGCATGTAAAATTGTTATAAGTGTCTCTGTCATCTTGCAGAGTTGCCAAGTGCAAACTCTGGAAAGCCCCAGTAGGGTACTCCAAGGCAAGGTCATGCCCTCTTCTGTGGACAACTATTTTTCCTGTTTAAAAATAGCACTTGACTTCCTACTGGACTCTGTAAGAGATTAAATGCTCTTAGACTCCAAGTGATTACACAGCCTGAACTATTCGCTTTGAACTGAGTCCTTACTCCTTGATTGAAGTACAACATTAGACCTGCAAAACATCATGTAATGACATGCAAGATGCAAATAGTGTCTATGAGGCCAGACCTGAACAGGTCCAGAAGGCACAAGTGTTTAAGTTATCAGTTACTGTATGGCAAACCAAAGTAGAACTTAGTAGTTTAAGAACAATGACATATTATTTCTCATGATTTTGTGAGTCAGGGGTTCAGGTAGGACTTGACTAGACAGTTCATCTGTTCTTTGTTGTGTCTTCATGTGGTAAGGTCGCTAACTTGCTTGGTCTGGATCATTCTGCTATTGTTTGGATAAGTAGCCCCCAAAGGACCATGTGTTGGAGACTTGGTTCCCAGGGTGGTGCTACTGGGAGGTAAAGGATCCTTTAGGAGGTGGGGCCTAGTGGAAGGAAGTCAGGTCATTATGGGTGTGCCCTTGAGGGGATACTGGGCCACTGGCCCCTTATCTCTTCCTTTTTATTTGCTTCCTGGCTACTGTGAGTGAGTAGGAATTTTGGGGACATCTTAGAATTCTGTCTACCACACTTGTCAAGGTTTATTTTACTTTGTTGAGTCATCTAGTCAATGTTCCTGAATTTTATGATATGGGTCATTTGATTCTTATTTTTTCCAAATGTTATTTTTAGATTTCTCTGAACTGGGAACGTAACACTGTTTATAATAATCATCATCAAGGTCAATAGTAGACAAATTTGAACCGTGCTCCCCTTTGTAGATATTTTTCTCACTCTATAATTTGCCTAAATCTGCTAGTCATTTATTTTTTATTTAAATAAAAAATATTTTTTGATGGTCAGGATTAAACCCAGGGTCTTGAATTAGTCATTAACTTTCCTTTCCTTTTTTTTTTTTTTAAAGAGGGAGGGACTGTACAAGAAAGAGAAAGAAAAAGTAAATTTTTATTTAGTTTTTCATCTGGTTTTCATTGCTCTGACACCTAGTTGTGTACGTGGTGCTGGAGTTTGAACTTGGGTCCTCTCGCACAGGCCAGGCAAGTGCCATAACCAATGAACCACCACTCCAGCCCATCTTTTCTTTCCTTCTTTCTTTTCTTTTTGGAGAAAGAGAGTAAACTTTTTTTGTTCATCTATTTTTTTTTGTTTTTCCTCCACTCACTTGTGTAGGCAGTGCTGGGGATTGAACCTGGAACCTTGCACATGCCAGGCAAACGCTCTACCACTGTACCAGTGATCCACTGCTCCAGCTCATTGCCAAGTTTTTGTTTTTTGTTTTTTTTTTTGGTTTATTATTAATTTTTTTTTTTTTTAGAAAGAGGGGACAGTGAGAGAGAGAGAAAAAGAGAAAGCAATTTTTTTTATTAGAAGTATATAGAGATACAGTTGAGGGGGAAACATTATCAGAACAGTAGCAATCAATGTATATAAACTTTGTTATCCAGGGGTAATGCCAAAGCATAGATAAACCACCTTGGGTTTCACCTGTTGCAGTTTCCCCCAGAAGAACTCATGCATTAAATGGGTAGCTCGTGGAGGAATGACATTGGCTTCTGGGATGGTTCCCCCATCCTCCCAATCACCAGACTCCTATGAGTTCTTCATATACTCTCCCCCCTCCCCATCCCCCTCCCTACACCTGCAAGTATCCTAGAGAGCCATCCCCCTATTACTCTGAAAGTCAATCAATTTGAGGTTTTGTTAGGTTAGCCGTCTGCCCTACTGCTTCCCCATAAATTCTAGCATCAACA
>PVKS010036029.1:0-19645 GCA_004027875.1 Aplodontia rufa | reverse complement strand
TGGCCTTAGTTGCTCCAACACTTAGTTGTGTACGTGGTGCTGGGGTTTGAACCTGGGTCCTCGTGCTTGCCAGGCAAGCGCTGAAACCACTGAGCCACCGCTCCTGCCCCTAGCCCTTTTTTAATTCTTTATTTTGATAAAGGGTTTCACTAAGTTTCTCAGGGCCTTACTAAGTTGCTGAGGCTGGCTTTGAACTTGTGATCCTCCTGCTTCAGCCTCCCAAATTGCTGGGATTACAGACATGCACCACTGCACCCAGCATCTTCTTTCCTTTTTTGTTTGTGGTGCTGGAGCTCAAACCCAGAGCTTTAGGTGTATCAGGCAAGTGTTCTACCACTGAACCACACCCCACTTTTTTTCTGGTTCTAGGGATGGAACCCAGGGCCTTGCAGAGACAACACAAGTGCTCTACCACTGAGCTACAGGGTCTCACTAATTTCACGGACTAGCCTTGACCTTGCAATCCTCCTGCCTCAGACTCCTGAGTAGTTGGGAATAAAGTCGTGTGCTCCATTTTTTCCCCCATGGTACTGAGGATTGAACCCAGGACTTCATATATGCTAGGAAAATGCTATGCCACTGAGCTACATCCCCAGCCCTGTATTTTCTTCTGATGACACACCTCACTTTGCTCACTGTATGTGGTTCTTGTGGGTTTAGAATGTCCCCAAACTCCCATCTAAAGCTCCAGGAATGGACCCATGATTAGTCTGGACAATCATAGTAATCTGTTGTCCTGACTACAGAATCAGGAATGTGCATGTGACCTAAGCCAGCCCACAGACCTAAAGCTGGAACTGAAGGTATTGGATCTTCTCAGTGGTTGGGGCTCCTAGTTATTAAGGGGCAGGTGAGGCAGCCCATACTGAGAGAGCCTGCTGAAGGCCGAGTGGTCAAAAGCAAAGCAGATCCCCCTTCCCAGAGACAGAGAGACTCCTTGGACATGGTGTGCGCACCCCGAGCTCACATTGCTCCAGATCTCATGCATTACTTGGTGTTTTAGTCTGCTTTGCATTGCTGTGATCAAAACACCTGATGAGAACAACTTACAGGAGGAAAGTTTTATTTGGGGCTCTTAATTTCAGTCCATGGCAGGCCAAGTCTATCACTTTGGGCTCAAGATGAAATGGAGCATCATCTTGGGCCCAAAGCAGGGGGACAGGCCTAGGGGTTGCGGGGCTGGGGTCGGGGGTGGGGGGCTGCTCAGTTCATGGCAGAGTCATGAAGCAGTGAGAGAAGGGACTACAGGAAGAAGAACCCTTCCAGGCAAGTCCCCAGTGACCCACCTCCTCCAGCCATGTCCCATCTGTCTACTGTCACCACCCATTCAAACTAGGATGGACTGATTAGATTATAGCTCTCTCAATCTGATCGTTTTACCTGAGAAAATTCCTGCCGGTGGTTTTACTGAAAGATTCAGTGGTGGCCTACTCAGCAGGCACACATCCCTGCGTGCTTTTGGGGGCCACCTCAAATCCAAACTATAACACCTTGGTAATTCCCTTCTACCTTAAGCTGGCTTGACTTGTGTTTCTGCCACTTAAAACCCAAACATCCCCAGAGAATAGTCTGCCTTCCTGCCATCTCGGCCTAGGCAGGGTTACCTTCCCATTTCATAGATTGGCCCTCTGAGGTCAGTGTGTGCCGGTGCCACAGACAAGAGTCAGGACTGGAAGGGATGCCCTCAGGCCACTGAATTCATCCCTCGGCTCCCACAGGTTCCCCAGGAGAGCCTCAGGAGTGGCCTGGTTTCAAACCTCCTCTTCACTGGCCCAGAAACTTGGGCAGGCAGGCTCTCTGCTGCTCCACCTGCTGGGTAACTTCCCACCTATGCAAGGGAGAGTACTTTCCCTTATTGTCTGGTGGACTTTGTCTCCAAGTGCAGCGCCTGGGCTGGGGAAACTTCAGTTTCCAGCTGTTAAAGCTTCTGGAGAACCACCATCTGTTCTTTCCCCAAAAGGCGGTTGCAAAGGTCCTCATCAGTTTACAGCTCAAAAGTGCCCATTGTGCAGATACAGAAACCAAGGTCCTAAGAGCCAACTTCCCTCTAGGGCACCCCACAGTTATCTATTGGGAGTTTACCTCTATATGTGTTCCTTCCCCTTCATTTCCCATATGAGCTCTAGGAACCACTGGATGGTAGCATAGGGGTTCCAGAGAGAGCAAGCCAGGCATGTCCTTCCTGGCCAGGGGTCTGACCTACCTCATCCATCACCCAGGACAACTTGTTGGGTGTCTTATCCAAGGAAGTAGCAGCTGGGTCCTGCTAGCCAGCCTCTAGAAGAGGTTCTAAGGTAGGAATTTAGAGACGTCAAGATGGCGGAGACAGGATACAAGAAAAATGCTGGCTGGAGTACAAGACGGGGGTGGAGGGGGAGATGAGTCATCAAGTCCCTGAGTCATCAAGTGCCTGTTTACAATAAGTCCCATTACCATGACAACTCCCGCCACTGAGGCAATATCACCCATGGCAACTCCCGCCACAGATTGTGGATTCCAATTAGGCAAAAATAAAGTAACCCATGGGAACAAACGGAGCAGGTCTTTAATCAGGCCCATACAGACAGGGTAATGAGGCACAGCTCAGCATATAAGACAATACTTGCTCAGACATCAGACCCTTGAACACTCTCTTGCTGGACCCACTCTGCTCTCTTTTATGGGGTGTAACTTAAACTTTCAATAAATCTATGCACTGCCTGTTACTTCTGTGTGTCTTTGTTTGGGATGCCAAGAACCTGGACCCAAGTGGTCCCCCTACTGGTATTGGTTCCAAGCAGCCTTTCAAAAACGTCTGCCAAGCTGGGTATGGTGGTGCATGCCTGTAATCCCAGGGTCTTGGAAGGCTGAGGCAAGAGCATTGCATGTTCTAGGCCAACCTCAGCACATTATTGAGACCCTTTCTCCAAAAAATAAAATAAAATAAAGACTGGGGATATATCTCAGTGGTAAAGTGCTCCTGGGTTTAATCCCCAGTACAAAAAACAAAACAAACAAACAAAAAGCCCTGCTACTATGCTGGGTACAGTGACAAATACCTGTAGTTCCAGTCCCTCCAGAGGCTGATGTGAGAGGACTGAGCCCTGGATTTCCAGACCCGCCTGGGCAAGATCCCAGCTCAAAAGAAAAACAAAAGCATAAAATATGCCACTAGAAGTTCTGCAAAGTCAACAGATCTAATGACTAACAGGTGATATATATTGAGTGCTTACTCTGTACTGGACGATTTGAAGAGCTTCAGGTCTGTTGTGTCATTTCATCTTCTCCACACCACTAGGAGACAGGAACCATAATTATCTGCATGTTATCAATAAGGAAGTTGAGGCTCTGCAGTTGAAACAGTCTGCCTGAAAACAAAGCCCTTCCCCACAGGTGTCTCCACAACAGCAACCCAGGATGACCTTGGGGGTATTTCAACACTGCCACTGGCCAGGACGGCCTGGGGGTGAGGTGGGGAACTGGCTGAGTTTTGGATGTGAATCTGGGCACATCACAGAGGGTAGGAACCAACAGGGAGCCCTTCACTACAGAGGGCCATTCCACAACCCCATGGTGGAGGTGTGTCACAGCCTCTCAATTCCACACCCTGGGCAAAGCACAGCCCTGTCCTCCAGGAGCACAGCAGAATCCCAAACAGCCTAAGTTTAGCTCTGTCTCCCAGTACTAGGCCCTAAGTGTCACTTCAAATAAGATTCTCCCCTCTCCCCTTGGTGATTTCATCTATATTATGAGCTGGTAGATGCTGGGAAAGGATTCTTTCCAAAATGGTAACATCACGACTCAAGCGAATGTAAAGTGAACACACATCAAAGATTTTATATAGCTGGATTTGCGGCTCAGTGGTAGAACACTGGCGTGGCATTCATGAGGCCTTTGGTTTCATCTCAGGAACCAAAAACAAACAAAACAAACTTTTTATTTAGATCATTTTTTAAAGAGAGAGAGAGAGAGAGAGAAAGAATCAACTTTATTTTTTTCATCTGAGTTTTGTTTCTGTGACACTTAATTGCGTATATGTTGCTGGGGTTTGAACCCAGGTCCCTGCACATGCCAGACAAGTGCTCCAACTGCTGAGCTCCGCTCCAACCCTATTTAGATCATTTAAAAATATATATTATTTATTTTTTAGTTGTAGATGAACAGCATACCTTTATTTTTAATTTTTTTTCTGCCGTGCTAAGGATCCAACCCAGTACTATGCAAACACTCCACCACTGAGCTATAAACCCCAGCCTTTTACTTAGATTATTATTTTTTTTAAAGAGAGAGGGACAGTGAGAGAGACAGAGAAAGAGAGAAACAACTTTATTTAGTTTTTCACATGGCCTTAGTTGCTCCAACACTTAGTTGTGTACGTGGTGCTGGGGTTTGAACCCGGGTCCTTGTGCTTGCCAGGCAAGCACCGAAACTGCTGAGCCACCCCTCCAGCCCCTAGATTATTTATTAATAAGGGAACTGATAAGATGTTACAACAGGTTCAAAGGAGAATCTAAAGAACAGACATAGAGCCAGGTACAGTAGTGCATGCCTGTAATTCCAGCAACTTGGGAGGCTGAGGCAGGAGGTTTGTGACTTCAACACCAGCCTCAGCAATTTAGCAAGGTTCTAAGCAACTTAGGAAGACCCTGTCTCAAAATAAAAAATTAAACAAAGGGCTGGAGATGAAGCCCAGCAGTAAAGCATTCCTGAGTTCAATCCCCAATGTCCCCCCACTCCCCGCCAAAAAAGAAAAAGAAATAAGACATACAGGCTGGATGTAGTGGCACGTGCTTGTAATCCCAGCAACTTGGGGAGGCTTGGGCAGGATTGCACGTTCAAGGCCAGCCTCAGCAACTAAGTGAGGCCCTAAGCAACTTAGCTAGACCCTGTCTCAAAACAAACAAAAAAATCAAAATGGCTGGGGATTTAGTTCAGTGGTAAAGCATCCCTGAGTTCAATCCCCACCATAAAAATAACAACAACAACATTAATAAGACATACGGGGGGCTGGAGCGGTGGCTCAGGGGTTTCAGCACTTGCCTGGCAAGCATGAGGACCCGGGTTCAAACCCCAGCACCACGTACACAACTGAGTGTTGGAGCAACTAAGGCCATGCGAAAAACTAAATAAAGTTGTTTCTTTCTTTCTCTGTCTCTCTCACTGTCCCTCTCTTTAAAAAAAAAAGACATACAGGCCACTAGTTGTATTTCTACTGGACAAAATTTGTTTGTATGTCACACTCTTTTTATTTGTTTGTTTATGTGTTTGAGACAGGGTCTCCTATGTTATCTAGCCTATATCCTCCAACACTTTGACTCAAGCCTCCAGGAGTAGCTGGGCCTACAAGCAGGGTTTACCACACTCAGCTTCATTTGCATTTTTAATTCGATAGACATGGTCTTACAATTAGGAGGGGTTCATCATCAAACAATCAAGAACAGCAGTGCAATGACAGAACAAGCCAATACTGGTGCCAGACCATTGTTTCCCCCTCCTTTGGGTTCCCCATGGTTCCATGTTTCACTTTACTTAAGCCCCAAATTAATTGGACTTCTCTTGGAAGTTGGAGGTTCCCCTCGGATTAGATTCACCCATACTACCTCCCTCTGGTCACCTTGATGTCCTTCCTATTCCCTTTCCCGCTCCCTACCCCTCTCTCTGCATCCCCCAGGAATCTTAGCACAGTTCCCCATGATCATGTAAGAATTCATACATGTTGAGTTAATTGTTAGGTTAGCCATCTAACAATCTGTTTCTGCTTATATTCTAGCTTCCACAAATGAGAGAAAACATTCAGCCCTTGAGTCTCTGAGTTTGGGATACTTCACTTAGCATAATTTTTTCCATCTCCATCCACTTGGCTGCAAATGCCATAATATCATTTTCTCTAATAGCTGAGTAGTACTCCATTGTACATATGTACCACAGTTTTTGGATCCATTCATCAAGTGAGGGGCATCTGGGTTGGTTCCATAATTTGGCTATAGTAAATTGAGCTTCTATAAACATTGATGAAGCTGTATCTCTATAGTAAGCCGGTTCTAGCTCTTTTGGGAAGATACCCAGTAGTGGGATAGCTGGGTCAAAAGGCAGTTCCAGCCCTAACTTTTTAAGGAGTGTCTACACTGCTTTCCAGTTCATTTGCATTTTTTGTGAGGGCAGTCATGAGCCCTACACAGTGTAACTACAAGTTTCAAACTACAGTTTGAAAATGGCCTAGCCTGCTGGGCTCAGTGGGCATGTGTGAAATCCCAGCCACTCAGAAGGTTCAGACAGGCAGATCTCATGTTTGAGACCAGCCTCAGCAGCTTAACGAGTCCCTAAGTAACTTAGTGAGATACTTTCTCAAAATACAAAATAAAAAGGGCTGAGGATGGGGCTGGGGCTGTGGTTCAGTGGTAGAGCACTTGCCTAGCATGTTTGAGGCACTAAGTCCAAGCTTCAGCACCTCATAAAATAAAAAAATAAATAAAGTATTGTGTCTACCCATAATGAAAATAATAATAATAATAATAATAATAATAATATAAAGAAAAAAAAGAGCTGGGGCATGTGGTTCAGTGGTTAAGTACCCCTGGGTTCAATCCTCAGTTAAAAAAAAGGCCAAATGGAAGACAAAGGCACAACCCCAAAGCAATCAGATAAGTCTTAAAGGTTTGCTAGACTTCATACTACATTCCATTGCAAAGATGCATGGGAAATTGTTTTGTCCATTGAAAAGCTTTACACAATTTTTCCTGGGTATGCATGGGGTTGCACAAGATACTGTCTGAGCATTTTTCTAGCTCAGAAATATCACCAGGATGAGGCCTTCCCAGCCCTGGGGCTGAATTCGCTTTCTGCCTCATCTCCAGACTTCCTTTGCTTTTAAAGACCAGGACACTGAGGGGCGCCACCAACTCACACAGTGAGAATTTAGAAAAGGATGCCCTTCCTCCTGATGGACATAGGGCCAAGCTGGGACCCAAGAACGCTAGAGGAGCCCAGGCTATATTTCTGTCTAGGCTTTTCCTCTTTGTCCTTTTTCAGGACACAGCCCGCACATCAGGTAGTACTGTTGGGCCCCTGAAGGATCTATAAGAAAGCCATTGGTTTGGGGTTGATATGGAGTTCAGAAAAGTCTTGGGTCTGCACCTGATTGGTTTCTGGGGGTAAATCTAGGCAGGGCTTGAGTGCTGAGACCAGAAGGGACCATCCCTTTGCCCTCTCCAAGTCTATTCTTCATCTGGATTAAATTGGGAATTTAGGAGCAGCAGTCATTCTTCCCAAACCAGGGCCAGGAGGTGGGTCAGTAGGAGACAAGGGCTAGTGGTATCAGTGCCCCTCCTAGCCCAGGGTTGCAACCCCACAGGGCCTGGCTTCCCATGATAGGGCTGGAGACATGGTTCCCTCTTTGACCTGTGGGCAAGGTATGAAGTGGCAAGGGAGTAGAGGGGCTGGGACTTGGGGAGCAGCCACCCTTCCTATTCACTGACCATGGTCTACTTTTTTGTTGTTGTTTTTACAAACAGGGACTGAACCCAGAGGTGTTTAACCACTGAGCCACATCTCCAGCCCATTTTAATTTTTTAAATTTTGAGACAGGGTCTTGCTAAGTTGCTGAGGCTAGCTTTGAACTTGCTATCCTCCTGCCTCTTGCTGGGATTATAGGGATGTGCCACCACTCACAGATGATCTTCTCTCTCTCTCTCTCTCTCTCTCTCTCTCCCCCTATCTCTTTTTGCACTGGGGATTGAACCCAGGAGGTGATTAACCACTGAGCAACATCCCCAGCCCTTTTTTATTTTTATTTTTATTGTTTTTAAAGAAGAGGGACAGAGAGAGAGAGAGAGAGAGAATCAATTTTTTTTAAATTTTTTTATTTTTGAGCAACCTTACAAGATTTTAACAAGACAATATAAAATGTGTATAAGATGTGTATATATATTCTGAGAGAATCAATTTTATTTAGTTTTTCATGTGGCTTTTGTTGCTCCAACACTTCATTGTGTACGTGGTGCTGGGATTTGAACCTGTGTCTTTACGCATGCCAGGCAAGTGCTGTAACCACCAAGCCACGCTCCAGCCCCTTATTTTTTATTTTGAGAAAAGGTCTCACTAAGTTGCTTAGAGTCTTGCTAAGTTGCTGAGACTGGCCTTGAACTTGTGATTCCCCAGCCTCAGCCTCCTGAGTTGCTGGGATCACAGGCATGTGCCACCATGCCTGGCCCCAGGATCTACTTTGTCAGTTTAAATGCCTCCCTAACCCTGGGCTGCAGAAAAATTGGCCATTTGACAATGGAGAATACCATGGCAGTTTACCCTTGGCCCCAAGGGCTCCTAGAATCCTGTGCAGCTCTTCAAACTTAATGGGCATGTTCCAGGAACAGAGAGAAGCCCACCTACCCCCAAAACCTCCTTCATCTCTGGGCTCCTCCCAGGCCTGTGCTCTTTTTCCTCCTACCAGCCATGACGAAGCCAGACACAGCTTCCTGGTCAAACTGCTTTCACACTCCCAGGCCTTTGCCTTCTGAGTGTCCTCTGCCTTGCCATCTGTCCTCAGTCCCCAGTGTTGCATGTCCAGCTCCTCCCCATTGCTGTGGTCCCTCTTCACTGTGCGTACTCTCCCCACCCTCTAGGAAGCCTTTTCTGACTTTCAGGCACAAGTCTCTTCTCCCTGCTGCTGGGGGCTCTCTGGCATTTCTGCCTCATATCATGGTGGTTTACAAGGCTTGCTCAGCTTTCTAGCCCTTTGGAGTCTGGCCATGTTGTCTCTTGTTTGCCACAGATCTCAATTAAGGGGGAGGAGGCCAAAAGTAGGGTAATTTTCTAAGCTGTAGCTTTGTCTTAAGTAACAAGGTTTGAGACAAGTAAAATGGTCCTAAATTTCACTCCTTTAGTTCTGCCAAAACCTCGATTCTGGGGGCTGGAGCAGTGGCTTAATGGTAGAGTGCTTGCTTGGCATGTGCAAGGTCCTGGGTTTGAACCCCCGCACCACATACACAACTAAGTGTCAGAAAAACAAAAAACAGATGAATAAATAAATAAAATTGATTCTCTCTGTCTCAAGATAACCTAAATGTGGATTCTGCCCAACACAGTGGTGCACATGACTGTAATCCCAGCAGCCCAGGAGGCTGAGGCAGGAGGAATCCCAAGTTCAAAGTCTCAGCAACTTAGCAAGGCCCGAAGGAACTTAATGAGACCCTGTCTCAAAATAAAAATAAAATGGGCTGGGGATGTGGTTCAGTGGTTAAACATTCCTGGGTTCAATCTCTGGTACAACAAAACAAAACAAAAGCAAACACCTTGATTCCTAGACGAAGGGCATTCCTTTGTTTCCCTTATGATCCCTAGCCAAATGTATTTGGAAGTGAAACTGCACACCTATCGCCCCATATGGCCACATATGTATGAATGTCATGCATGGGCTCCCAAGGTACGTGTGCACCAACACCAAGATCCAGGCTCACTGTCAGCTGGATACATGAGCGTACTCATGCACAGATCCATAGGGGTACATGTACATACATGCCCAAACCCAGGCCCACGGCCACCCCTAAACATGCATACGCCCCTAGTATTATATATGCAGACACACACAGGCCTAGCCCTGTGGGCACACCTGCCCTTGTGTACACACACATGCATGAGCATCCAGAGGTACAAACGATCAGACTTCTGTATGAAATGAAGACTCAAAGAGATAACTTGGGGGGCTGGAGCGGTGGCTCGGCAATTATGGCATTTGCCTAGCATGAGCAAGTACATGGGTTCAAACCCCAGCACCATGTATACGACTAAATGTCAGAGCATCGAAATCCATGTGAAAGACTCAATAAAAATTGATTCTCTCTGTTTCTCTCTCTCGCTGTCACTGTCCTTCTCTCTTTACAAAAAAGGAGAGATGATTTGGATTCAAGGGCAGCTGGGGAGAATGCTCTCAAGGCAACTCTTCCCACTTAGCTCTCACCACAGTATTTATTGAGTTGAGACAAAAGCGTATGGAAATAACTTGTAAAGAATTGCCAGAGGACAAAGAGTTTCAACCCCATCAACAAAACCTTGAGCACGAAAAAAGGTGCAGCTACATTTCTAAGGAAAATTCTGGGAAACAGGTGTCAGCTATAGAAACTGCTTTGTGACCTTAAGGGTCAGCTGTTACCTGGGGGGCTGTGAAGGTCTGCAAGCATCTTGTGGTACATCTGATGATTTGGAGACATGGCTGTGTTCTATCAGACTGTAATCAGATTACCTTAACGCTCATGTCTCCAACAGTCATGTAAGTTTACACAGGTATATGTGGACAAACACCCAGCCCTGGCTCCATGGACAAATATTCACTTGTATATACACATATGATTAAGGGCCCCTGGTACATATACTCAGGCTCAGGCCAGTGGAAATCCCTGTAGCTTCCCCTCCCCTGTCCCAGCACTTGTGTATAGGTTCCCAAAGGTACAACTATACGGACATCCAGGCCCAGACCTGTACCTACCTGTTCACTCACTCTAGCACACACATGGGTCCCCAAGGATACTAGACAGACCAGCCTGAGCCAATGGGAACACCTGCACAGCTAAGCATGTGCACACTGGCATGTACACACACACACACACACACACACACACACACAGATACTACAAGACAGTGGGAAAAATGAGGCAGTTAGTGTAGACAGAATGATGGAGGTCAGTAAGGAGGAAATTGGCTGACACTCATTTTGTCTAAGAAGAAAAAGAGTATCTGCTATTACAACACCCCCCACCTCATTAACAAAGCCCTCTGCTAACAAAGGTATTATGGACACAGGCATCTCCTCTGCTGATAAAGGTGCTCCTAGGCCCAGGACAAAAGACTAGATCAGAACAGAGTTTCTGAGTCCTGCTTCCAGGCATGGGGAGGGAAGGCAATCAAAGGGGGAGAATCTTGAGAAACTATAAGAAAGATGAGCTGCCCCCCCCCACGCCCTTTGAGTCTCAGCTCCGAGACTCCCTTCTCCTGGAGCAGTTTTCTTTCTATCCTTTTAAAAATAAACTCTGTTTGCTCCACTTGCCTTGATGTCCCTTGGTTTCATTCCTCAACTCCAAAGGACACGAATCCAACATCCATAAAACCAGCATCAGGGGCTGGAGCGGTGGCTCAGTGGTTCTGGTGCTTGCCTGGCATGCACAGGACATGGGTTCAAACCCCAGCCGCACGTACACAACAAAGTGCCAGAGCTACGAAGGCCACATGAAAAAGTAAATTAAAAAAAATTGATTCGGTCTTTCTCTCTCTCTCTATCCCTCTCTCTTAAAAAAAATAAAACAATAAAGCCAGCATCAATCTTAGCCAAAAGGACAAGAAGCAGTTACATAGTTACAACATTCAGGTTGGCACCCATGGTTTTAGGGGTTTGCACATGAAATCTCATGCATAAGCACTCTCAGCGTATAAGCTTGATTGCTGTTCACATACACCTTTGTCAGAGACAGGTGTGGTGGTGCACACTTGTAATCCCAGTGACTTGGGGAGACTGAGGCAGGAGGATTGCAAATTCAAGGCCAGCCTAAGCAATTTAGCGAGGCCCTCAGCAACTTAGTGAGACCTTGTCTCAAACTAATAAATAAAAATAGGCTGGGGATGTGCTCAGTGTTTAAGCACCCCTGGGTTCAATCACCAATGCAAAGAAACAAAGAAAAGAAAAAATGAAAAGAGCTGGAGATGTGGCTCAATGGAAAAGTGCCTTTGGGTTCAATTTCCAGTACCATAAAGCAAAAACCCCCAAACTCCCCAAATACCCTTGTCAAGATAAAGGTGCCCCTGTGTCTGCTGGGCATGCATGCACCCTAGTATCTCCGTGAGAATGTACACTTTTACTTGTATAGCACGCATGTGTATAAGCACCATTGCATCCTAAACAGTAAATATGAATGCACACACATGTATCATGCACAAAGACATTATAAATATGCACATGCAGAGGCATAAATACACTATGCACACATCTTCACACACACTGGGAAGCACACACACTTTTGTGCAGGCACACACAACCAGTTGTCCTCTGTGGCTCTCATCTACCAACCCTGCCTGGGTGATAATGGTGCCCAGCTCCTCCATCTGGCAGGACTTCCTGGTGAAGCACAGGCTTGATTCATGATTCACTTCAGCTTTCCTCAGCCCCTGCGCTGTCTCCTAGAGAGACTCAGGTGTTTACTTTTCTCCTTGGGCTGCCACTAGGCCTGAGATGACACCATTATGCCTACTCTTTGGATGCAAGGCATGAAGGGCTCTAAAGCTGAACACATGTGCGGGAGAATAACATGGCATGAACCACATTTGGGTGGAGCATTAGAAGGTGACTGTGGGGAGCTTGGAAACTTCCCCAAGTAATTATTACTCAACTTGCAATATAGCTGAGGATGTTCCACGGACACAGGCTTGGACTGGCTTTTCCAGGGCTGTTCAACCCCTCTCTCAGCTGCAGAGCCCTGTTCTATTAGATGAGGAGGCTGTGCCAAATTTTCTTTCCTTTGTTTGGCTGCCTGCTCCCCTTACATATGATCCTGATATCAGCCCCGAAAATGACAGATAATTTATCAGTTGCTTTGGTGCAATAACAAAAGCCCATAGACTGATGGCTTGAACAATACATGTATTTTCTCATGGTTCTGAAGGATAGAAGTCCAAAGGTGCTGGCGAGGTTTGTTTCTGGTGAGGCCTCTTTTCCTGAGTTGTAGACGGTCCTCTGTTCTCATGTGGCCTTTGCTTTGCATGGGTACAGATGATGCAGGCTTGGCATTTTTTCTTTTGTTTTTGGGGGGGATTGGTAATTGAACCCAGGGGTGTCTTACCACTGAACTACATTCCTAGCCCCTTTAATTTTGAGAGAGTCACACTAAATTGTAAAGGTTGGCTTTGAACTCGCAATCATCCTCTCTCAACCTCCTGGGTTGCTGTGATTACAGGTATGTGGTACCAAGCCTGATGTTTTTCTTGTTATAATGACAGTAGTCCTAACAGATTAGGCCCCTACACTTCTGACTTCATTTCACTTTATCTTCTTAAGGGCCAACTCTCCAGATACTCAATCCTCTATAGCTGGGAGTCCTTTGAATCCTGTGGGATTCAACCAATTTCAGATTCAAAATATTCAGAAAAGGGCTGGGGTGGTGGCTCAGCAGTTATAGCACCTGCCTGGAGTAGGTGAGAACACAAATTTGAACCCCAGATCACTTACTCAACAAAGTGTCGGAGCAACGAAGGCCACATGAAAAACAAAATAAAATTCTCTCCTTCTCTCTTTCACTCTTTAAAAAAAAGAAAATATTCAGAAAAACTGCATCTGTATTGAATATGTATAGATTTTTCCCTTGTCATTATAACAACATACTACAACAGATATTAAAGTAGCATTAGCATTGTAGTAAATATTATGAGTAATCTAGAGATTATTTAAAGTATATGGGAAGGGCTGGAGCAGTGGCTCAGCTGTTATGGTGCATGCCTCACATGCGCCGTGAGTTCAAACTCCAGCACCACGTATACAACAGAGTGTCAGAGTATCGAAAGCCACAAGAAAAACTAAATAAAATTGATTCTCTCTTTCTCTCTCTCACTGTCCCTCTCTCTCTCTTAAAAAAATTAATAAAAAATAAAGTACATGGGAGGCTAGGCATAGTGATGCACACCTGTAATCCGAAAAGCTCAGAAGACTGACACAGGAGGATCACAGGTTCAAAGCCAGCCTCAACAACTTAGTGAGGCCCTAAGCAACTTAGTGAGACCCTGTCTCCAAACAAAAAATAAAGAGAGTTGGAGATGTGGCTCAGTGGTTAAGCACCCCTGGGTTCAATCTCTTGTACCAAAATAAAGGACTTGAACATCTGAGGATTTCGGTAATGTTAGGGGTCCTGTAGCCAATTCATCATGGACATCTAGGGTTACCGTATAGTCATATTGGGGGCTAGAGCCTCACTATTTGAATACGTTGAAGTCACAATTCAATGCATAATTTACTTCTAGCAGCTGCAGGGAGGCCAGGCTTCTCTTTCCTCCTCAGGCACATTCCTTGACATGTCAGTGCAGAAAGCACAGGAGAGGAGCAGAAACCACAGTTATGATCTCAATAGTATTTCTAATACAAAAAGTTCTTTGTTTTGGCCATATAATTTTTTTTTGGTGGTAGCAAAAAAAAATTGAACCCAGGTACACTCTTTATCATTGAGTTACATCTCCATCCCTCCTTTTTTATTTTTAAGAGAGGGACAGTGAGAGAGAGAGAGAATCAGTTTTATTTAGTTTTTCTTGTGGCTTTCATTGCTCTGAGACCTTGCCGTATATGGGGTGGTGGGGTTTGAACTTGCATATTTGCACATGCCAGGCAAGCACCTTAACTGCTGAGACACCACTCCACCCCCTTCCCATCCTTTATTATTACTAATTTTTAAAATTTTGAGACAGAGGGGCTGGAGCGGTGGCTCAGTGGTTTCAGCGCTTGCCTGGCAAGCACGAGGACCCGAGTTCAAACCCCAGCACCACGTACACAACTGAGTGTTGGAGCAACTAAGGCCATGTGAAAAACTAAGTAAAGTTGTTTCTGTCTTTCTCTCTCTCACTGTCCCTCTCTCTTTAAAAAAATTTTTTTTTGAGACAGAGTCTCACCAAGTTGTCCAGGCTGACCTTGAATTTGCAATCCTGCAGCCTCAGCCTCCACAGTGGCTGGGATTATAGACCTGTGCCACTATGCCCTGCTAATCATAGAACTCTTTATTCCATGCAAAGGGTTGTACTTTAAAAATATATTTAACTTTAGAATTATAATTTAGGTACAGTAAATTTCATCCTTTTAGAGTTCTCAAAAACTGTCAGGTAACCATCCCCACAGCAGCCAGAGGGATGGTGTTACAACCTAAGTCAGTTCATGGCCTTCCTCTGCGCAGAGCCCTTCCCTGAGTGACTCCTGTCTCTCAGAGAAAAAGCCAAAGTCTTCTTCATGACCCATGCAGCCCTATAGGACTTCTCTTATTTATTTTTGGTTCCAGGGATTGAACCCAGGGGTGCTTAACCACTGAGCCAGATCCTCAGCCTTTTTTATATTTTATTTTGAGACAGGGTCTCGCTAAGTTGCTTAGGGCCTTGGTAAATTGCTGAGGCTGGCTTTGAACTTGAGATCCTCCTGTCTCAGCCTCCAGAGTCACTGGGATTACAAGTGTGCACTAGCATGCCTGGTCTATAGAACCTCTCTTACCTTACTACCTACTGTCTTGCTCACTTGGCTCCAGCCCCACTGATCCTGCTATTTCTCAAATGTGCCGGGCAAGTTCCTGCCTCAGGGCCTTTTCACAGGTTTTCCTCTTTGCCTGGATCATTCCTTTCACCATACCCTTCTTTGGATCACATTGACTGGGAAAAGGACACTCTTGGGGTCACAGAGACTGGAGAATGAACACTTCAGAGGTTGCAGGACTGGAACAAACCCGTTCTCAGAACACCAGACTGAGCTGTGTATTCCCAAGGGGTCACCCAGAGTGGAGTGTGGACACTTCTGTGGTCAGTTTGAAGTATGCACACTCATGGCACCACTAAGACTGGGCTGCAGAAACTCCTGCAGCCACAGTCTAAGCCTTTGCTGTTTCTGGACACACAAAGCCTGGTGTGGAGACACTCGTGGGATCTCACAGGCTCTTCTTGCAGGGACAATTCACACTATAATGGGAAATGGCTTGGTCACACAAGTCTTTTGTGGGGACACTTTTGCCATCATTCTGGATTGTACATATATTCCTGTGGCCAGACAGACTGGTGAGTGGACATTCCTGTGGTTACATTGACTTGGGTAAAAAGAGTCCTGGGTTAAATCATTGCAGTGTGGACTCTATCCTACATTCAGAGTATGGAATGGACATTCCTGGAGTCATAGACAGGTGTGGTTATTGTTGTGGCCAGAGACTGAAATATAGATACATGTGTAGACACATACTCCAGTTTAAACAGCAATTCTTACGTGGATTGGACACTGCTTCTAACAGACTTGAGAATTTACATTCCTGGGTCACAGAGTGGGGTACGGACACTCCTTAGGTCACAGCCAGATACGGAAATGCTTGGGGTCAGTTTAGGGTGTGGATAGTTCTTGGGTTACAGACAATGTGGGTTCCTAATAATATAAGATTAAGTTGAAGAAAATGCTCTGTCCAGCTAGGAGTGTACCCTTCCCCATACTGGGAATTTAATCAGGGGTGCTCTATCACTGAGTTACATCTCTAGCCCTGTGCCCTCTTTTTAAAAAGAGAGAGAGAGAGAGAGAGTCAATTTTTATTTTTTCATCTGTTTTTTGTTTTTCCTCCATTTAGTTGTGTATGTGGTGCTGGGGATCAAACCTAGATTCTCATGCACGCCAGGCAAGTGCTTCACCACTGAGCCAGTGCTCCAGCCCTTTTTAAATTTTGTGACATTGGGGCTGGAGTGGTGGCTCAGTGGTTTCAGCGCTTGCCTTGGATGCGTGAGTAAGCGAGTTCAAACCCCAGCACCACATACACAATGAAGTCTCGGAGTACTGAAGACCACATGAAAAACTAAATAAAGTTGATTCTATCTCTGTCTCTCTCTCAAAAAAAATAAATTTTGTGTCATGGTCTTGCTAAATTGCCAAGGCTGGCCTTGAACTTGATTCTTTTGCCTCAGTCTAAGACAGGGGTTTTGAATATAAGAAAAATTTAGCATCTCATTAATCTGTGGATCCCTTCACTAATTTTTTTTATTTTTTTAAGAGAGAGGGACAGTGTGAGAGAGAAACAATTTTATTTAGTTTTTCATGTGGCTTTCACTGCTCTGAGACTTCACTGTGTATGTGGTGCTGGGGTTTAAACTCGTGTACTCGTGCATGCTGGGCAAGCACCATAACCACCAAGCCACTGCTCCAACCCTCACTAATTTATTTTTGAGCTGGGGTCTCACTATGTTTGCCTGGGCTGGCCTCAAACTACTGGGCTCAGACATCTGCCTGCCTCAGCATCCCAGCTACTGGGATTATGTGTGTCACTGTGCTGGGCTCAGTGAATTTGTTTTGTTGTTGCTGCTGCACTGGAG
The DNA here is from genome assembly GCA_004027875.1 of Aplodontia rufa. NCBI lineage: Eukaryota > Metazoa > Chordata > Mammalia > Rodentia > Aplodontiidae > Aplodontia > Aplodontia rufa. The sequence goes on along the minus strand of PVKS010036029.1, from coordinate 2,611 downwards.
ATGGAATCCAGGGCCTTCCCTACCTTAGGCAAGCTCTCTACCAGTGAGCCACACCCCTAGCTCTTAGAATAGTTAAAGCAAATGTGCATGTGTGGTTGCACACACACAAAGGATTACAATGAAAATCACTTATATTGAAATACAATTATCACTAGATATTAAACTAAAATATTGGAATGTAATAATTGGGTTTTTTAAAGAAATTACTGCTTTTTTAAGAAAGAAGGACAGTGAGAGAGAGAAAGAGAAAGAGAAAGAGAGAGAGAGAGAGAGAGAGAGAGAATCAATTTTTATTGAGTTTTTCACATGGCCTTCATAGCTCCGACAGTTAGTTGTGTACGTGGGTTGCTGGGGTTTGAACCCGTGTACTTGCACATGTCAGGCAAGCACTGTAACCACCGAGCCACTGCTCCAGCCCTACTAATTGGATTTTTATGAGAATATCAGATTATAAGATCTACTATCATCCAAAGTAGTAAGGAATGTGAATACTATTTTAAGATGCCTATAACAACTCAAATGAAACACAAAAGTAACTGACTTGCATTAGCAGCAGGAAAATTGCAGCTACTGTTTTACTGTTGTGATTTGTCTCCAGCATTTGCAACTGGGAGTAAAACTAAGCTTCATTTTATTAGTGAAAATAAAGATGTAATATTTTCCTCCTCAGGTACACTGGATACCCTTGATGTCTATTCAGATTAAAATCCTGCTTTCAGGGGATTTCCAGACACTCCAAGAGAATTTTAGAGAAGAGGCAAGGCCTCACAAAAGTTCAAGAAAATTGTACTCTATCACAGCAGACACCTGCACTGTTTCTTTCCTTGTTGGCCTCATGGGGTTGTTGTAGATTTCCACCCTGGTCTTGTTTGTTCAGGCCTTGTTGATATTTAAAATCAAGATCACCAACTGAAGTTTTCTGGACAGGCAGAAGTTTCTACATTATATCACTTTGCCAGCTAACCAAAGGTCAAAGAAAAAGTAAGTTTTAAACAAAAATGTAAAGCAAATTACCAATAAAAATGTATGTTCTCATGAGCTGGGTATATACTGCAGCAGCAGAGCACTTACCTAGAAAGTGATGATGCTGTGTTTGATTCCCAGCATAGCAGGAAAAAATTTCCCACTTTCTTTTTCTTTTTTTTTGGGGGGGGGGCCCAAGGTTTTGAACCCAGGGGCTCTGAACTACTGAGCCATATCCCCAGTCCTTTTTTATTTTTTGAGACAGGGTCTCTCAAAGTTGCTAAGGCTGCCTTTGAACTTGCAATCCCTCTGCCTCAGCCTCCCTGGCCACTGGGATTACAGGCATCCGCACGGCTGGACTTGATCCATTTCTTCGGAGTGGAATTGGTATACACGCAGCTTTAGTAGATAGTTTTCCACAGTGGCTGCATCTTTTATGTTCCCAGCATTCCAATGGCACATTTGTACCTGGTACAATTGTACCTAGGTTCCAATTGTTGCATATCATTCCAAACACTCTTGTCAATTAAGTTTCCCTGATGAGCAACTTTTCATGTGCTCTTTGGTCATTCTCATGTTTTTGCTTCCTCATTGATTTATAGGTCTTTTTAATTCATTTTGGTACTGTGGATTAAACCCACGAGTACTTTACCATTAAGTTATACCACCAGTCTTTTTTTTTTTTTTTTGAGATAAGGTCTTGCTAAATTGCTGAGGGTCTTGCTAAAATGCCAAGGCTGGCCTTAAATCTGCAATCCTCCAGCCCCAGCCTTCCAAGTCACTGAGATTTCAGGCATTTGTAACCATGCCTGGTTTTTTAGGGCCTTTTTTTCTCTTTTTAAAGAGACAGGGACAGTGAGACAGAGAAAAAAAGAGAATTTTAGTTTTTCATGTGGCTTCCGTTGCTCCGACACTTCATTGTGCACATTCAAACCCATGTCCATGCGCATGCCAGGCAAGAGCCATAACCCCTGAGCCACCACTCCAGCCCTAGGGCCTTTTTTGAAAAATAAGAAAATCAATTTTATTTATATTTCATCTGTTTTTTGTTTTTCTGACACTTGGTTGTGTATGTGGTGCTGGGGTTCAAACTCAGGTCCTCATGCACTCCAGGCAAGGACTCTACCACTGAGCCACTGCTCCAGTCCTTTTATATGACCTTTTAAATATTAAAGGTAGTGTATATAAGGAATATAAAAATCTTTTATCCACTGTGATTTGATGCTTCAGTTTATTATTTTTACTTAGCCATATCCCCAGCCCTTTTTGAGACAGGGTCTTGCTAAGTTGACAAGACTAGCCTTGAACTTTTGATCGTCCTGTCTCAGCCTCCTAGGTAGCTGGGATCACAGGCATGCACCACCACATCTGATCCCAGCCCTGTTTCAAATTTTTAAAAAGCTATAGTTTTAACAGAAGACTGAATAACCTGTTAGGCCACTGTCGAAAAAAAAAAAAAAACAGATGTCCTCAGGGCTAGGGGTGTATGTAGCTCTGACAGAGCACATGCATTAAGCCCTGGGTTCATCTCCAGCACTGTGGGGGCCATAAGAGGGAAAGCAAAGAAGGAAGGGTCCTTTAACATCTGGAGTTTAGCCCATCCTGCTACAGGTTAACTGGCCCCTTGCTGTTTTTTACCATAGCAGGC
>PVKS010036028.1:0-19647 GCA_004027875.1 Aplodontia rufa | reverse complement strand
AACTGCAGGTTGTTTATAGAAGTCACAGCAGCAAACCATGGTGTGGTTTATAATCTATGTAGAAGAAAATGCATGATATCGACAGCAGAAAAAGGTGAGGGGTGTTTAAAGGGGGTGACTCTTGGCGATTATTATTTATAGAATAGTAAACTAGCAATTCTAGGTAAAATGTGATGAATTAAGGATACATTTTTTTTTTAAAGAGAGAAGACCAGTGAGAGACAGAATCAATTTTTATTGAGTTTTTCACATGGCTTTCATTGCTCTGACACTTAGTTGTGTACGTGGGTGCTGGGGTTCGAACCTGTGTACTTGCGCATGCCGGGCAAGCGCCATAACTGCCGAGCCACCGCTCCAGCCCCAAGGGTACATATTTTAATACCTAGAGTAAGCAACATCCAAAAAAGGAATTGAGAGAATTAGAGCTAACAGTACCACACACACACACACACACACACACACACACACACACACCAAAAAAAAAGTAAAACTTTCCAATAAGTCCTAAAAAGATAGGGAAAGAAGAACCATTGGAATAGAGAGTTGTGCGAGAGTTGACATCATCAGATCACTGCAGTGACTGTTATGTGCTACGGCAGAGTCTCAGACAACCTCTGGTCCCCTGCTTCCTGGAGTTCACATATGATCCCCCATCCTTGAAAGCAGGAGACCTACAAATTGCATCTAATGGATTTGGCAACAGGAAGGGTGATGTAATGGCACACAAGACTGCTAGCACTCTCAATCTAGAGACTTCTCCCTTGCTAGGTTTGGGGGGTGAGTGACACGTTGGGAGGCTCCCATGTAAGGGACTGATAAGAACTCTGGGACTGGAGAACAGCCTCCACTCACCACCCAGAAGCAGAGACAGCCCTCCTATCTACACTGCCAGAAGCAAGCTCTGCAGACCACCCCAGGGAGCGCGCCAGCAGAGTCTTCCCCAGCTGGGCCTCCAGACTAGGATGAAGACTTGTGCCCCTTGACTGCAGGGTCCGGACACCCTGGGCAGAAGACCCCACGAACCACACAGTCTTTCCATGCATGGAAAATAAACGTGTGTTGTTTCAAGATACCAGATTGCTGTAATTTGTTATGCAGCAATTAAGTTACTACATGTGCAAATAGATTATCCATTCTAATTAAAAGGCAGAGACTGTCAGGTGACTCTTTAAAAGAGCCAAGGTTTTGTAAAAAAAAAAAAAAAAAAAAAGACTGTTTTCCAGCCATTCCCTTGAAAGAGAAGGAGGCACATTTATTGAAAGCAAAAGAATGGGGAAAGTTCCATCCAAAATCTAATTACATAGTTAAAAAATCTAATTATAATTTTTAAAATCTGTCTAGTTTAATATCAAAGATAAAGATTATTATCCAAGATGGTCATTTTATAAGATCAAAAAGGTCAGTCTATAAAGGACTGATAACAAGTTTCAAGATATTTAATGACATGTCCTAAAAATAGAATAATGTGAAACTGATTAAGGAAAGCAGGAGAGCATATAAATAAATCTCCAATCATAATTAAAGAAAAACTCAAATTTCTCTGAGTAATTATTAAAACAAGCAGGCAAAACTGTATGTATAAAAACATATAAGATTTGAATGTCTCCATTAGTCCTTCAGTGCTAATTTATGTTTGCACAACCTAATCCCAAAGAAAAGAGAATGAACATTAATATAACCTGAGCTACAAAACAATTCTCAGTAAACTTATAAGTTTTGGAAAGTATGATTTCTGATCACAATGGAATTAAGCTAGAAATCAGTAGCTAAAAACTAACCAAGAAATTCCCCAATGCTTCTAAATTATGCTATTCATTGCTAAAAGCCTATGAGCCAACACACAAAAACCTGTGTAAGAATACTCACAGTAGCACTGTGTACAAGGTTCAAACAGAAGCAACTTGAATGCTTATTAGAGAATAAAGAAAACATGATACACCCATTATAGAGGAATAGTATTTGGCAATAAAAATCAAATATGGACACATGCTAAAATATGAATGAACCTCAGAAAAGAACCCAAATAGCAAATAATAAAATATTAGGAATAATATATAGAACATATGCAGAAATCAAGAAACTTTACACCAAAACAATCAAAATGGCCCAATTAATAAATGGGCAAATGAACTAAACAGACACTTCTCAAAAGAAGAAATATAAATGTCCAAGAAATATACAAAAAAATGTTCAACATCTTTAGCAATTAAAGGAAATATAAATCAAAACTACACTGAGATTTCAACTCAATCCAGTCAAAATGGCAGTCATCAAAAATACAATAATTAATGCTGGAGAGGGTGTGGAGATAAAGAAAAAACGTTCACACTGCTGGTGGGACTATAAATCAGTATAACTGGCATGAATCAGTATGGAGGCTCCCAAAAGACAAGAAATAGAGCCACCATGTGACCTGGCTATAGCAGTTAGTTCTTGGTATTTATCTAAAGAACTAAAATCATACTACAGTGAAACATGAATACATGTGTTTATAGCTGCACAATTCTCAGTGACCAAGCTATGGAACCAGCCTAGGTGTCCGACAATGGCTGAATGGACAGAGAAAATGTGGTATGTATATACACAATGGGGTTTTATTCAGCCATAAAGAAAAAGGAAAGTGTCATTTTGAGGACACTGCATGGAACTTGAGAACATTATGTGAAGTGAAGTAAGCCAAACACAGAAAGTGAGGGATGGTATATTTTCTTTCCTATGTGGATGCTAAAGTGGAAAAGAGAAAAGAACAGTGTGAGGGGCGATCTTGTGATAATTGAAGGGCAGTCACTAGAATAGAGGAACCAGGGGAAGAGAGGAGGGAAGGGAAAGGGAAAATACTGGGGAACGGTATTAGCCAAGTTATATATTGCTGTGATATGAGTGTATGACTATGTAACAACAAATCCCACCATTATGGACAACTATAATGCACCAAAAAATATGGAAAAAATAAGGAACCTATGGGAGAAAAAATACATAAACCTGATGCCTTTAGAATATTCTCTTTTTTTCTTAGCCCATTTCATTATCTCTATTATAGATAAGGGCTTAGAAATACTTTTTTAAGATTTTTTAATATCTCCTGTTTCTTCTCATTCCAACTCCTAAGTTTTCCTGGGAAGTTCAATTTGTTCTAGACTGTTATAATGATCCATTTTGTTATGATGCAGTTTTCCTGAGTAATTGCTATTAGTTTCTTGTACCTGAATTAAATCGTAGATCACAGTTCAGTTCCTGATGGTTTGAATTCTCATCTGCGGGTGACTTGCATTTTCACAAGCGTGCCTGCTCCAATGTCTTAGCTGAGATTAGGGTGACATTGCCATCCACATTTGGCCACACACCTTTCTTTTAATATAGATATAGGTGCCTTTGGATAATTCCCTTTTCCTTTAGTAATTTGCCAGTGGATTTCTAACATCATTTACTTCTGATATTTCAGATAAGAAATTTTACTATTTGAGGTCATTCTTTTTTATTCTTCCTGGAAGTTTACATATTTTACTCTTTCTCCTTAAGAGGTCAAGAGTCTTACTAGCAAGTATTTCTCATTACTGCTTCTGGAAACTCAGTGCAATTTCCACTGTGTAGAAGCCAATCTTCAGTCTTCTGTTCAGAGAAACACCTTCAGTCATTGGAATAGCAACTGTGTATCTCCCAACAGTTTCATTTTGTCCTGAAACTCTTGTGTTTGGATGCTAAGTTTCTAAGTTCCATTCTCCAGATCTCTTATCTTTTCCTTCAGTTTTGTTCTCTGTTCATATTTTGGTCTTTACTATGAAATAATTGCCTTCCACCCATCCCTCACCTTCAGTCTTAACAATAATCATTCTGTGCTTCAATTCACCTTCTGAACATTTCATTTCAAAATTTTAACTGGAATTCTTGTTGCTGTTCTTGTATTATTTTTCACATATTGCTGTTTGAGTCTTCAGCTGTCTCCTCCAGAGATAGCCTTTCGCCTACTGTATTGCTGGATGCTTGGATTCCAAGAATGTGTGATTAGTTTTCCTTGTGATCATATTAGGGAGGAAGTAACGACTACACCTCATCAAACCACAGCAATTGTTCTTCATTACTAAGCTAATCAATTCAAGGTATTTAAGAATTGCCTTCTCTAGGGGCTGCAGCAGTAGCTTGGGGGTTTCGGCACTTGCCCATCATTTGCAAGTACACAGGTTCAAACCCCAGCACCCACATATACCACTAAGTATCAGAGCAACAAAAGCCACATGAAAAACTCAATAAAAATTGATTTTCTCTGTCTCTCTCTAAAAAAAAAAAAAAAAAGAATTGTCTTCTCTTGCCCATAGTTTATTGTTCTATGTCTACTAAATCAAACAGTATTGAATGTATAATTCAATCCTAAATGCTTTTGATGGTGTAGACAATTATCACAAGATGTCTCAGCCTTTGTTTGAGAGAGCACATCGATGCCTGTTTTATTATCAATGAGTCTGTGTGTGGCTTCTGAATTTTTTCTTGGAAGGAGCAGAAGCCACTGGGTCACTGTGAACTCTTTTAAAGCATTTCTTTGAAGATTAAGTACACATAAGCACACACAGAGATATTTTTGCCTGAACTGTTATAAGAACAATTCTGGAACAATGAATATGAATGAGCAACATCCCACTAAATAAAAGGAGAAACAAGCCAGGAGATGGGAGAGATGGAAAAATGTTAATAGTTATTTTTCTGTGTTCTGTTCTCTAATTACAATAATCTGAGTGTCCATGTCCATCAAGAATATTTATTGGCAGTTTCCTGGACACGATCATTGTTATCTATATTATAGGCACAAGTAATCTGATCATATATTTTCAGTATTTTATACTGATTTGGGGACACAAACATTGTATATTCAGATCCCAGAAATATATTTCATATATCTTTTTTTTCTTTTGGTGAAGCAATACTATAAAATACCATATTTCCCCATCTTTTACATCATAGCAAACAATCTGATATAATTAAATCTCTAAATGTTCCAAATAATTAATTATTCCCTTAAGAGAGAACTGAAGAGGGGCTGGAGCAGTGGCTCAGTGGTTATGGTGCTTGCCTGGCATGCACAAGTACACGGGTTCAAACCCCAGCACCCATGTACATAACTAAGTGTCAGAGCAATGAAAGCCATGTGAAAAAACCAATAAAAATTGATTCTCGGTCTGTCTGTGTCTCTCTCTCTCACTGTCCTTCTCTCTTTAAAAAAGAAATAAGAGAGAACTGAAGAAAAATAGCATGATAAAATGTACACCCGTCTGGGCTGCTTTTAATATCTGCTCTCATGCAAGGGAACATTTCTACTTCTTAAAGCTATTTTTTTATTATCAGTGCACTCTATTAGTGATATCTCTATTGTTGCTTCCAACATCTAAAGAGAAGAACAAAAAAAAATATAGAGAAGGGAAACGTAACAGCAAATGGCTGGAAAGCCCTTGGTGTAGCTCCCTGGGGCCTGCATTGTAAGGAAAGCATTGTGCACGGGAAGGCTCAGCATCCAGTGCCTCTGTGTGACCTGGTATGGCGCATGCTCAGCTTGGGAGGGCCTGGGATCTAGCGTCACAGAATTCAGAACAGTAATGCCAGCCAACTCATCCAGGGGACAAACTTGCCATTAGAGAGGCCACCTGGGCCACATGGACTCACTACAGTCATGTCTTTGGAGGGGTCCCTCAGCAGAGCTGTACACCCCAAGTGTAAATCTAAGGCCATTTCCAAGCTGAAAATTTTTATGAAACCATAAGATGAAACATCTCATTTTTCCAAGACATTTGAAAACCACCCTCTGTGATTCCCAGAAGTTCAGGGCTTAGTTGGAAGGCAACTAGTAGTCTTCAGTTTCAAATTTCCAAGGTAGGATTTCAGTGCTTGCACTTTGTATATGTCCGTTCATTCATTTAACAAATCTTTAGTAAATTTCTACTCTGTTTAGGATGCAAGGCTCAGTGCAATGGTCACAGATGTGAAAGAGACAGACATGGCCCTTGTCTCCTGTACCCTTTGGTCAGGGCAGGCGAGAGTGGACTCGACGCTATGCAACTTATCAAAACAGTGGCAAGCAGTCAGAATGACCCAAGGTCCTGTGGAAAGAAGCAGCTCAGGCCTGATATGAAGGATTAGGTGGGCTTATTGGCTGTGAACTTAGGACACAGCCAGGTGGAGTTTAGGGAGAAGAGATTTCCAAGTGAACAGACCATCATGGCCAAAGCACTAAGGTACAGAGATTCAGGAGGCATTCAACATTCCACCTGGAGGAGCACTGAGAATCAGAAAGGCCAACAATGAGGTGGGCCCTGGGTCTGCACAAACAGGAGTTACAGCTTGGTTAGGGCCTCAGGACGTTACCTAAAGTGTGCATCTAACTTGAGTTAGGTTCTAAGGTGAGAAGTGTCAGAGATCAGCACTTAGACGGTATCTAGCTGATTCTGAGTTAGGGCTGGCTGGTGTGTGGGTGATGCCAGGTAGGTGACCTGAGAATGGTGGTGGCCCTGACTTGGGTGGGTGCAATGAGCAGATACAGTGCAGGTTATATTGAGCGTGATTTGAAGTTAGGAGCAACATACTTTCGTGATTAATCAGAGGTGAGCGCTGGAGGTGGGGAAAGAGCAGAGACTCACTTCCATGATTCTAACATGGAAATGGACTGAAGGCAACACCGTTTAGAGACAAGTGATGCTAGAGGAATAAAGCTCTTTCCTTTGAGAAAAGACCATGATTTCTGTTTCAGACACACTGATTTTCAGGTATCTGGAGACTTTTCAATACTTAGGGTCATATATGAATGCAGAAGATAAAATTGCCCTAAAGAAATACTAGGCAGCATTAGCGTAAGATTGACAAAGAAAGTCATAGGAGAGGTTGCACGAAGCTACCTAGGAAAGTAGAATGAGAAAGTAACTGCTGAGGGCTGAGCTCTGAAATTCTAAATGCTTTAGTGTGGAGGTAGAACTAGAAAAAGAGATGAAGACACGGGCCAGAGAAAAAGGAAACCAGCCAAAGAAGGCTTTGTAGGAGGAGAGTCTGCTGGTCAGTGTGATGGTCTGCCAGGAAAGCAGGTGAAAGGAAGAGTGGAAACATCCCTGTATCAAAGCACATGGAGGTCACCTTCCTGGGGACATGGACAGAGGATGGGCACAGAGGTAGATGGTGGGTAGGTTGAATGGGCTAAATGGTTAGCGGAGAGGGGGAAGAGTGGACAAAATCCATAGAAATTGATCTTTTCTGCACACAATCGAGAACAGTACCGTAGGACCGCGTGCTGTGCAGTGTAGGTGTGCAACACTGCAAAGCCCAGATGCCTGGTCGCTGCTCCGAGGGCTTCCAAGAGGGAACCCTGACAACTCAGAGGAGACACCAGAGCCAGATCCCATTAGAATGGGAGGGGGAAGTTGGTTTTCTTTTCCCTCACAAAAAAGGACAAGTACCTCATCCCAAAAATAAGTTAAGCAGAGGAAATTATGCTGGAGCAGTGGGTATTGCAATGAAACTGCAGGAAATTTGCAAAACATACTGAGAGAAGCAGAGCCTATCTGGAAAAAACAATAGAATAGTTGGGGAAGCTCTGGGAACTCAAGTCTTCCTGTTCTTTCCTCTTTCCTCCTCATGGCATTGCAACCACTACAAAACCTGGATTCCAGGAATTTTCTGATGAACAGACTGGAATGCAAGGGACTGGGAAGGTCTGCCACTCTGCTGGCTCTTTTGCCCTGGAGATTTGTAGCTCTTAGCGGTTCCTGTTATAGGCCCACTAATGACATCAAGATGTGAAAATGTCAGAACCAATCAGCCTGTGAGAGAGCTCTTTGGGCTGGGTATGTCAGCTAGAGACTCTATGGCCCAGCAACTGTTTCAGCCTATAGGCAGGAACAGAAGTTTGACGCAGGTCATAATTTGTTCTACTCTTTCAAATCCAGAGTGTTAGTCGGTTTTCCGTCACTATACCAAATGCATGGGATGAATAAGCTTATAAAGAGAACAGGTTTATTTTAGCTCACATGTTGGAAGTTCATGATTTGCTCTCCCCATCACTGGGCTTATGTCAGGCAGCACTTCATACTGGGGAGCATGTGATGGAGCAAAGCTGCTCACCTCATGCCTGAGGACTCATGCAAAAATGGGGTCCCAGGATCCCCTTCAAGTGCACTTCCCCAGTGACCAGAAGGGCTCCCACTGCCCGCCCCCTGACACTTTCTATTACCTCCCAACAGCACCAAACTGGGGACAAAGATTTTAATGCCTGGACCTTTGGGGGATGCTTCAGATAAAAACCACAGCAGCCAGGTTTGCCTACAACTGTTAGCACACAGATTTTAACTAGGCTGTTGGTTTATTTCCTCAGTATCTCTAGTCTGAGAGTATCTGATGTAACAGTGGGAGCTTTAGTGGAAATGTAGACATTGGGTACTCTGAGATGGACAAATCCCCATGATGTCTTGCAGAAAGAGGCAGAGAGAAACCAGGACACATTTACAACCTGGAGAGAGAGTCTTAGAGACAGGAGGATGCGGCAATTGTTGAAGGTTGCTGTCGGGTTTAGGTACAGCATGATGTTATGTATTATCTAAATGCGACAATTTCAGGTATGACCTCAGGTGTCTGATGAGAGCAATTGTGCTGGCAGTTCCCCGTGGAGGTGGAGGTTGCTGCTGGAATTCAAGTGCACTGCAATTACAGGGCTCTCTAAAGAGGCACACGCAGGCGGCTGGGGAGGAAGCCTGTCCCCTGCTGCTTAGGTAGCAAGCCAAAGTCATCAACAGGCATCAGTCCAGCACCCTCAGACCTGTTTCAAAGGTTGAATTATGAACCGTGTGACAGCCAGAACAGCTCTCCAGTGTGAAGCACAAAGGTGGGAATCTCTTGTTTAAAACTTACTGGGAAATCGAGACAGCAGTGCTTGAAGTCCAAACCAAGTACTGAGCGTGGGGCCCTGTGTGACCACACAGTTCACACACCAGCGACATCAGCCCTGATAATGGCTAATTGCTGTTATAAATTTACTCTGGCTTCTAAATGTGGCTTAACATTAATGCTGTGCCCTTTAGTGAGGCACTGAGCTTGCCAACCTTTAGTTCCCCAGCTGTGAAACATTAAGGTGGATCAAAGACTTATTAAGCATCTGTTTTATACAATTACTCTGCTAGTATTGTTGGTATATTGCTCTGAATACACACACACACACACCAAGCATTTGACCCACTGGGAGCTTATGTGCTCTCTTAGGAAACTTTTTTAAGTAAATAATTTTAAAATTAGTGATTTAATTAATAAAAACAGCAAGAGGTACAATGGATGGCTATGAATTGTGTACGTATTTAAAGACAGCGTGTGAGGAGTGTTAAATCAGTTTTAGAACTTGTCAAAATGAAATCTCTTAATATCAGTACTTCAACTAATAAAACTATTATTTTGTTCAGCATATAGAATCCATGCTATTGTAATTCACTTAATACAACCGATGAACAAAGTAGGTATCATAAATAGTCTTACTTAGCAAGTGAGGAGAAAGAGACACGGAAGCACTAAGTGACTTTTCAAAACCACCCCAGTTGGTGACAGTGGAGCTGTCTTGGATTCCAAGCTGAGTCATGTAGTCAGACGTGTGATCCTTAAATACTCGGGAATTTCACACCAGAGCATAAAAAATTGTCACTTGATAAACAATAAAACCAATCTGTTCTCACCACTGGGGAATAAATCTGAAGACCTGAATGTTCTTTCTGGTTCTTCATGGACTACCTTACGACAAAGATTTCCGATATATTTGTTCTTGTGTTTCCTCATTTCTAAGGCAAGAGATTGGTTTCCCAGGGAAAGACACATGTCAGGGACTCTCAAAACTGTTCTGCATCTGAATGAATGAGCAGGGGCAGTGATGCAGAAGGGATCATTGAAAACAAATATCCTAGTTACCTACTACACATGGCTACATAAGTGATACTTTCAGCGTTATCTAAATCAGAATTTTTCTTCAGAATATAATTAGTAATTAGCTACAAATACCCTAGAGTAGTTAACATTGCTCATCAGGACCTGGAATCAGTCATTTATTTGTAGGATTTGTTTGAAAGCTTTCTTGGCCCAGGTATTTTTTTCTAGATTGAATATTTGGTCCCTCTTGGTAGAGAAATAATTTGTGAATATAAATATTAACTTCTTTTCTTCATCATGGAAGCCACACTTCATGTAGAATTCATGGTGAGGATAACATTGTCTTAAGGACCCTTAATTGATGCTGTCCATCTTTGGTCATCTTTAGCAATGATGACATCTTCTCTTAGGACCAAAAATTTTAACATTTGGAAAGGATTTTACATTCTAGTATACTGTTTTATTAAAAAAGAAAAAAAAAGCTAAGGGATTGACTTTCATACCACTGTCCATGGGCAGCACTAAGGTTTTCAGACTTTCACCAAAGAAGTAACAAGATCCTCTCTCATCACTCACTACCCACCCAGGGCCAGGATTATGCCAACAATGAAAATTCAGTTGAGTACCTTGGATCTACAGATTGCTATACACAGCTCTTTAAAGCTAAACTATTAATTTAAATAAATTCCAGGAGACCTATGTGAACAGATCAGGCTATGTAATAAGACAGAAGTCCAAGACATAGTCCATGTATCCACCATGTTTATCCCCAAAAAGCTGACTCAGACTCTACAAAAATTTCAATGTAACATTTCTGAGAAAATGTGTAACTAGATAGGAAAAAAGGATTTAAAAGTAAAAGGAAATTATTAAAATTTTGTGTTGTAGTTTTTGAATGTCATCAGCATTTTTTACCAGGAAATTTCCATTTGAGAGACAATTGCTATCTTGCTTTTGGGCTTTAATTGAGAATTCTTCCACGATATAAAGATGTGCAATTATTGTGAAACCTGGAAAAAAAAACTACAGTATCTGGGTGATGTAAGAGAAAAGTTCTAATACGTGACAAGGAAAATTCTAGAACAGAATGGAAATGATTTAAGACAGGAACACTCTATTGGGGAAATGCCAGGAGGAACTTGTGAGCAGGTAGCCTCCTTTTTCCTAGGGGTGGCTTTATTTATTTTTTAATTATTTAATGTTTATTTATTTTATTAGAGCACTTTAATTACATATAGTAGTTGGGTTCATTATGGCAACATGATACATGCATGAAATTTGCTTTCAAACCCCATCCCTCCCTTATCCTTCCCTTCTCCTTCCCCCTTTTCTCCTTCCTCTATTCTATTGATCTTCTAGGACTGAATCTAGAAGAGCCTGAGTAGTGGCCAGACTGACCCTATTGCCTTTTGTATGGCACCATTGAACAAATCTCAGTTGATAAACAAAAAGTTTCTTGGTTTTTTGGATGGTGATATTTGAAAATCACAACTCAGACATAAGAAGACAAAATCAAATCATTGGAGCTGAATTATATACTTGACGTTCCTTTGTTTGCTTTTTATCAGCTCATAGGTGGTGGTTAATGGCCTGGCCTTATGATCAGACAGAAAAACAGTGGGAAATTGCCTAATAAACAGACGGAGGACAGTCTGATGGAAATCCTATGGTGTGTTAAAGGGTGCACTGTACTTTTCTGTTGATCCCTCTGTGCATGGAAGTGGATTAAGCAGGATATATTCATTAGATTAGAATTACTGTTGGGAGTATAGACTAGCACAGTACTCAAACCTAACAGTCCTTCCAAATTTAGAAAGTTGGGATAAAATGATGAATGGAATAAGTATGTCTCTGTTTATACTATAGTCATGTATATAAAAATATTCTTCATAGGTATAAGGATATGTCACTGTACTTGGATATTTTAGGAAAACTACAGGACCAAGAAAGAGGCAAGGGATTGGAGGAACAGGAGGAGGGAGGTAGGGGAGTGTGGGGGGGTTATTGACCAAATCATATTGCTGTATTGTATGCATCTATTAATATATGACAACAAATCCCATCATTATGTACAACTATAATGCACCAATAAAAATAACAAAAAATGATGAATGGAGATAAGTAGGAATAGTAATTGAGAATGAAGGAATAAATAAAGGGGTATGCAACAAGGGAAATGCAAGGTTATACTGTCACTTGGAGAAAACCTGGAGCAAGATTTTCCTCTCAGCTTCAGGATGCCAGAAGCCTGAAAGGGAAAAACACATGTTGCTAAGATCACTCTTGCTATTTGGAACTTGATGAGCTGAAATAAAAACCTGCAAAACAAGCAGGATCTTCATGGAAACTTTGGCCACGTGACTTAATGATGGAATAGACTCATTGTTGATGACTGAGTGGACTCTGATCTTTGAACTCATTTCTTGAACCACATTTACCGCATCTATGACATGGTCCAACACTGGCGTTATCAGTGAGAGTATACTACTAACACTGATGGTCAAATCTATCAGGGACTTGAAGTAAAAACCTCCTACACCAACACACTGGCTTCTGCAAACGTTAGGCATGTGATCACTTGGCTATTAGGCAGCCTGCTCCTGTGTAGTTAAGTGTGACCTTGACAGAGAAAATATCTGACCTTTGGCCTTCCTTGGCTTCTGGGTCTAAGGGAATGCCTGATAGGAGTATCTTAGGATGGGGTTGATCACACCCAACAATCTTTGGGTGAATGTTGGTCATTCTAGATGTGATTAGAAAAGGGGTGTTCCAGTGAAACAATAGCAGTGACCTCGTTGCTGAGAACCCATGTAGGCGATCAATCAATCATCAATCAGTCTTGAAAAATAAGGTCCAAAAAAAAAAATCTCTACACACCAAAATTTTGCATTTGGAATCCTCTTCGTCTTTTCCCTATGTGTCACTTCCCTTGGTTGAGTTTAATATCTCTAACTATCATAAACCATATTGGGAATATTGTGATTTTCAGTGATTTCTATGAAAACTTCCAGTGAATTAAGAAAACGGAGAGTGGTGTTGGGCATTCACAACCTTGCAGTTGGTGGCAGAGGTGAGGGTGGTCTTATGTGGAGACTGTGCCTTTATAGTTAGGCTAATTGTGAGTTAGAGAAAAAGAATTAGGAATCTCATAGACATTACACATAACAACCAAGGTCAATTGTAATCTGAAAATAAGAGCAGAACAGGCTTAAAATGTTGATGGACACTTACAAGTACCTTCTGATAAAATAAATGCATTTTCACTAAATAAATTACAAAGAAACAGGGGCTGGAGCAGTGGCTCAGTGGCTACGGTGCTTGCCTTGCATGCGCAAGTCCGCGGGTTCGAATCCCAGCACCACGTACACAATGTGTGGGAGAAACGAAGGCCACATGAAAATTAAATAAAATTGATTCTGTCTCTATCTCTCACTGTCCCTCTCTAAGAAAAAAATAAATAAATAAATTACAAAGAAACAGCAGTCTGTTAAAGACTACAGATGATCAGTGATTTGAATATAATTTTGCCCTTTTTGTCTTCTGTATTTTCTTTAACATTAAATTTTACTTCATGGTTTATTTACATGGAAAACACCTTTTGGTGGTTTAATTTCTAAAATATCTTTTATTATTTAAATTGTATGTATGAATTTTTAAATGCTACTAATTTTGTCTTAAAAATATTCAAATTTTGAATTGCATGACAAAATCAGGAACAGAACAGATGAATGAATCAAAGGGGAAAGAACCAGAGGAAGGAGGAATGAAATAGGGAAAGTTAATGGAAGGAATCAGATTTAACTTGCTCTTGTCCAATTACGAGCATAACACAGTGAATCTCTTTAATATATATAATTCAGTGACTCACTTAAAAAAGGGGAAACAAAGCCATGTAGTAAACAACAGAAAGACCAGTAGAAGGAAAAGGTCGGGGATACTGGGGACTGAATTAGAATAAGCTATACTACATGCTTTTACAAAAATGTAAATATTGAATCCTATTGTTAAATTTATCTAAAGAGAATAAGAGGTGGTAGGAAAGGAGGAGAAGGGGAAGAAGCGTTGGAACTGAGTTAAAACAAGGTACACACCAAGTATTTATAAGTGCATCACTGTATATACTATTGTCATATATATAAATAATGTTCTTCATAGGTATAAGAATTATGTCCTTATACTTGTGTATATTAGGAAAAATATGTGACCCAGAAAGAGAGGCAAGGGACTAGGGGATGGGAGGAGATAGGTGATGGGTTATTGGGACACTAACTAAATTGTATTGCTGTATTGTATGCATTTGTGAATACATGACAACAAATCCCATCACTATGTACAGCAATAATGCACTGATAAAAAATTTAAAAAATAATTTAAGTGTTGGTCTTTTTGCATGTGATTATGGTTTGCATTGGACATTTCCTTGTGCACAGGAGAGCGCTTCTGCCGTTGCTCACTATGTTAATTTGGTTTCCTTTCTAATCTCTGTCCTTTGGTGTATGTTAAACTTAGACTGAAAAACACATTGTCCACCCTTAGCCTGGGCACTGCTGCACTCCAGTGACAGAGTTCCAGCCCAGGAGGCACCATAGGCATCACATGCCAGGGTAAATAATCTCCCTTCTTTTTTTCTGGTGTTCAGCATCATTTGTAAGATAGAGTCAATAAAACAGAGACTCAACTCATACACTTTGAATCTCTTGCAATAAGAAAGGCAAGATTATCTTGGGTATCAGAAGAAAGAAAACAAGATATGATATTCCTACCCTACCACCAATATCTTTTATGAAGCGATTTTCAGTGCGAAATTGAAACAGGCAAATAGAAGCATGAACTTCGGTTTTGTGTTTTCTGAGCCCGTGTTGTTAGACTGGTTTGTTCTGAATTCTTTTTATAGCTAATTTAGCAGCTTCTTATAGAGGCAGCAATTTTTTCTTCTTGTTTTTTTTTTTAATGTTTAATCAATCCTCAGGGTTCCTAGTGGCCTCTGGCAAGAAAATAGGAACCATGATTGTTCCTGAAAGTGGTGTTAATAGAACAAAACGTAAACAAACAAAAACTGGGCAGAATAAATTAAATCAGGTACATACTGAGGCTTTTAAATATTTTTAACATGCACAATTTTTTTCTGTATTTTTCTCTCTGAAAATATAGTATCAATGTACCTCCAGAGAAGCTATTTTCTCAACTGCAAATCAAAGGAAATAACAAAAATAGGTGTTACTACATAATACACAGTATGCATAGAGGATAAAAAATGATTAAAAAGAACCATGTGTACTGAAACAGCTAGCTGCTATATAGGTAATGTAAAAATCTGTGCCAAATGTGAATAGGGACCTTTAGAAATGTTGTCATTTAACTTTTACTCATTTTTCTTTGCTTCAAAGATTGAAGACTTTTACATCTCTTATATCAAAACACATGGTCTGCACAGCTTCAGAAAGACACAGCAGGCTAGCTTCACAAATTGAACATCACACCCAGTACTGGCTTATTGCTAACTTTTGGAGCTCCTCTGTATGTGTGTATATATGTGTGTTTGTGTGAGTGTGTGCACACGCACACACCCATGCATGCTTTAATACTCTGCAAAATAAGCACGAACTAATGTGATTCTTTCCATTTAAAAGATCTTTGGAATGTAATATTTAACAGTTCAGCTGCTAGGGAAGGCAACCTCGGAGCAGCATACACTCCTGTAATCTCAGCATGGGCCAGAGAGGGTGAAGGAGAACACAAAATATATATACATATTCAAAAATGCATGTTTTTTTCACCACTGAGGATAAAACAAGTATCTTCTTAGGAGTACAGAGCCCAAATGAGAAAATGAAAAGGAATGCTTCGAAACAAAGAGGTGTGCGATAGTCTGCACGTTAGATGGGAAGAAGGGAGACTGTGAAGAAGCAGCTTTGTTTGTCTGTTTGTTTGAGGTCACTGGAGAAGTCTCTGGTCAGCATGATATAATCTACTGCCAATATTATCACTGTGAGTCTAGTGCTTGTAAATATGCACCTAGAAGACAACCAGTGCCTTGTAAATCTATCGACAGCTGAGAGGTGATACAACACAGACGAGCAATCAGACCAGAAACCGGAATTAATAGCAGAGCACTGTTTCCCATGTGACCGGAGGATGCGGGTAGGGGAATGGCTACACTGGACCTTAATTAAGTGCACATTTAACTCCGAGGAGCAGAAGAGCAGCCGCTGGTTGAGGTTGTCAAGAGCTGGTTTGAAATTCACAGCTAGATCTTGTGGTTCTCTTTTGGGAAATAAATAATTTCACAGAAAACCAGCATCAGAAAAGGTTACTTGGCAACTCATATGAAGGGAAACAAAAAGCAAGCTCATATCACAATTTTTTTTCTATATTCTCAAAAACTCGGTTGCTCAATATGCAAATGGCCCAAATCAAAATACCTAGTACCTCTCTCTCCTGGTAATATGGGTAACTGCAATTTCTCCATGAGCCACAGTTATAGCCTTGCTTTAGTCTGTCCTCCGGGGTAAGATTTACTAAGATGCCCAATCACAGGATTGTCCACTTCATCTGATGGACAGCAAATCTTCGTTGAACTTTCTCTAAATGGACTAAAGCAAACTCAATCACATAGTAGGTCTTTTCTGAAGAAGACTCATTTCACTGAAATGACCCAAAGCACCCAGACATGCATAGTCTCCATCTCTGCACTGAATGATGAACCTAACTTGTGGCTCCAGTGTGCTCCACGTGATCTTTGCTGCAGGTAAGGACTAGAGGTCTCACACCAAGCACTGTACACCGGAGTCAGAGCACAGCATCGAGGGGGGTGGTAGCAGCGGGTGCAGGGTTAGCACTGCAAAATGGACTTCCTGAGCGGTTCACCGATGTTTCCCCAAGAGAATCTAGTGCATAGCAAGTCCTTAATAAATATTTATTGAAAGAAAGAAGCAGCTTTCAGTCCACTGGCTTGCCCAGGATAGAAATCAATGTGAAGTGCTCCCCAGATAGCCAGGAACATACAGTGTCGGCAGCCTTCACTAACTCTTATTTCAGGCTGTATTTAATCCCACAGTAGTTATATATAAATGCAGGATGGCTATACTCAATCTTGGTCCAGAGTTGACAACTTCCTTTTCATCCTTGCAATTAACTGCTTCATCTCCAGCGTTTCAAGTCCTTCAATTTCTCAACTCCTTCAGATATAAAAATAATGTTTTAGTGCAGGGCGTTTAAGATCTTTTGATACAGTTCCAATCATGTTGTCCTACCCAGCCTTTCTAATGATTTAAGATTCTGTTTTGCTAAACCCACTTTTATTTGTGCTTGGAATTACCTCTATCCCCTTCTTTGTTAATTCATAAAAGTCCTATTTACAATTGTTGTGCCTGATGATTTCTCTAAAGAAGAATAAATCATTCCCACTTCTTTGAACTAAGGAAAATAGTCATGCTTTTCCCATATCACTGAATACATCACCTTATAGTAATTGTGCATGTCAATTTCTCATCCCCTGCTGTACAAGATTCGTACACCTCTATTCCCCTTTCTCTCGCAATTTGGGTCCATGTTGGTGCTTAATAGGGGTAAATAAAATTGTGGCCTTCCGATTATCCTTGACTTCAACTCGATATGCCACATTCCTCCTCAAACATTTAATGATTCTCCTATTACAAAATAAAATGCACACTTCTCACTTCTTCCCTGACATCTGAAGCTATATGAAATTATTTCTTTGTTTTTCAATGATATATTGCCTTACTCCTGAGTGTATTCTGCCTCCACAAAAATTGGAATCAGGATGGTTAGTCATTTATCCTTATTGTTTTTTCCTTTCCAGAAAGCTTTTGCTTCTTTCTACCTAAGTCCTGCTCCTTCTAAGCTCCTGAATACATCACTACTTGTAACATGCATTGGTGTAAAAAATAAGAAAATCAGAAGCCGTGGGTGTGAATTCAGGTGTGGGTGTTTATTGGGATTTGCTGCTCCTGGGCCAAATTCACCTGCAACACCATAATGAGGGCGGGCATGGGAAGTGAGGAGCAGGCAGGGGAAATGGTGCGCAGGGAAAATGGCACTCCACTTGGCTGGGAAGCTGCTTTTATAGTTTAGGGAAATGAGAAAAGTCAATGGGGTTGGCCTTTCAGAGATTGGCTGGTGGATCCATCAATCCATTGGAGCCTGTCTGCCAGCCTCTTGATTGGTTGTTCTTTTCGCAGGAAAGCTGCCTTATGCCCCACCCCAGGCGCCTGGAATCCACCTAACAATTGGCACGCTTGTTGGTATATTTCCATGAATTCCAGTGCATATTGGTGTATCTTGAACCCCAGAGCTTTGCACATTATGAATGCTTAATACCTGGCTGATGATGGAGTTGACGGAAGTGCTTAGGAAGGAGCCCCACAGATAGGAGTTTCCAGCCATTCCCTAAACCAAGACCTGCCTCCCAAGAATGTGACAGAAAGGACAGGAGGAAATGCCAAGAGCAAATGGAGGTGACCCCTGTTGCTCATTGGCCAACTTCTCAAGCAGCAGGACAGAGTGCGGGTCTGTGGGCCATCATTTCCTAGCCAGAGGGCAGAGTATGGGCTTCGTGTTGGAAATTTTATAGGTAGACTTGGAACTAGAAGGTCTTCCTGGTAGATCTGTTGTTCTGTTTTAGCATCTTATGTCTGCAACCTCACAACAGGTTTCCTTTTCCTAAACTGAAAAACAATACTTTGATATACTGCTTGCACCATATCTTGGGTTCTTTTGCACCTGATATATGCAAATTATGTCCATTTTTAGGCGTTGCTGAGCATGATAGTGATGCAGGGGTTTTGAGATAAGGCCGGATTCTCTGCTCCTGCTGGCAAATGGAGTTTGGGCAGGTTGCAAATTTCTGTGGCCAACATAGCCCATTTCTAGTATTTGCAGCTATTCCAGTTAAAACTGGGAATCTGGGCTGGCTGCAGTTTTCTGCAACCAAAATATTGTTAGCAGCTCCCCAGCAAGAGCTGGATTTCTCCCCGCTACTGTTGAGCTACTGCAGCTCTTGGTGTGGAAATTCACCCTGGGAATTGGGCGCCAATCTTCTGGGTTCTTGTCTCGCAAATTTGAAGAATAAAATCCATGGACAACCACAGAAGGGAAGAGTGAAAGCAGTAGGGTTTATTTAAGGAAAGAGAGCAGAGACTCTGCAAGGGGGACGGGTACCTGGAAGCAGGACAGTCTGATGTAGATTAGGCCAGGGTTTATCTTGGTTAGTGTATGAGCCTTCCTTAAGATGCATGTGGGTCTGTGTCCACCCCTACTTCTTAGTTTTCCTGCTCTAGGACAAAGGAGTTGCTTCCACAGGTGGGCCTCATGGTCTTTTGCATTTGAAGGCCCTGAGCACACCCTTAATCTCTCTCTTCCTCCTAGCTTCTAGGTGTGGTTGAATGGGGCCATGGTCCTGTACCTAGCCATTTTACTATCTCTCCTTAATTGTCTCCATAGCTCCTGTTCCCCACCTCTACCCACCCTGCCACTGTAAAGGAATCTGCAGATGGGGGGGAGGGGGGATGGCTCTTCAGAAAAATAATATCCCATTTCTTACAGGCAAAATTTCTCTGGAATATCTTTGCATGTCATTTAACTTAAATTTAAACTCCTTTCTTCCTATTTTCTCCAGTTTTGAAGATTTTGAAATCTTGAGAAAGTCATCTACTTGTTGCTTTTGAATTCAATTAGAATTTTGATTTTTAAAGGGAAGGAGTTCAGTGCAAACAGCATTAGCTAAGGCATTACGATTGTCACTAGCAATGCCAAAAC